>CAUYRT010066744.1:0-14522 GCA_963574885.1 Lepilemur ruficaudatus | reverse complement strand
AAAGCCCCAGAACTGAGAACAATTGACCCTGACTAACTGGAAAGACATCATGTTCTCATTCTTAAATTATGGTCAAGAGAATGTTATGTATCTATTGGATTCCATTTTTTGGTTAAACACTCAAGGCCCACACTGAACACTAGGAGCATTCTCACCCAAATCACATGCTGGAAAAGATAGTCCACTTGGTGTGTTGGGGGAGGGATGGGAGGAGAGGCAGAGAGAGAGAGAGAGAGAGAGAGAGAGAGAAGGAGAGAGAGAGAGAGAGGGAGAGAGGGAGAGAGGGGGAGGGGGGAGAGAGAGAGAGAGAGAGGGAGAAAGAGAAGAGGAATGGGCTGAATGGATATTCTAGAGAAGCAAGAGCCAATCTGCCAATCTGCCATCTGCCAATGCAAGAGAACTTAGAAAAACAAGATAAAACAGTTTCAGTTACTGGACACAAGATAAATGGCCCACTAAAGCAAAATTTCTGAAAGCTCTGGGATACTATTCATTTTATTTCTAATTTTTATGTTGTTTGCTTTTTGGCAACCGCAAAGTCAAAATAAACAGTAGCTGAAAATTTAGTCATTCAAAGTCAAAATATAGATATAAGAGTTCTCAAAAAAAAAAAAATATTGCTTCTTATTTTATAGTTACAATATATTTGCACAAAAGATATGCCACAAGCATGATTCAATTATTTGCATATACTAAAGCTATATATTTGATACAATTTCAAAAGTGGAGGGGACAATTTCATAATCTATTAATGAGCAATTTATGTAACCACATGACATTGAGGCACTATTTTAAGACATGAAAAGAAAATGTCATGATATTTCACTTTAATGCAGTACTCCTTAATAGTAAAGTAATATAAATTAAAACTTTACATCATGTTTTGCAGATCTAGAAGAAAATTCTACATGTTGTATGGAACCAGGGAAGACCGTATAACTAAAGCAATCTTAAGCAAAAAGAACAAATTGGGAGGCATCAATCTCCCAGACTTCAAGCTATACTACAAGGTTACAGTAACCAAAACAGCATGGCATTGGCACAAGAACAGACATATAGACCTTTGGAACAGGACTGAGAACCCAGAAATAATACCGTCCTCATATTGTCATATGGTCTTTGACAAAGCAGACAAAAATATACATGGGGGAAGTGAATCCCTGTTCAATAAATGGTGCTGGGAAAATTGGATAGCCACATGGTAGAAGATTGAAACTAGATCTGCACCTCTCACCTCTCACATGATGGACAACAGACTTAAACCTAAGACATGAAATTATAGGGATTCTAGAAGAAAATGTTGGGAAAACAATTATAGACATCAGTCTAGGCAAAGAATTTATGAAGAAGACTCCCAAAGCAATCACAGCAACAACAAAAATAAATAAATGGGACATAATCAAATCAAAAAGCTTTTGCACAGCCAAGGAAACTATCATGAGAGCAAATAACCTACAGAATGGGAGAAAATATTTGCATGCTACACATCCAATAAAGGGCTGATAGCTAGAATCTATATAGAACTTACGAAAATTAATAAGAAAAAATCAAACAATCCCATTAAAAAGTAGGCAAAGCACATTAACAGAAGCTTTCAAAAGAAGACAGAATAATGACAGGCAAACACATAAAAAATTGCTCAACATCTCTAAACATTAGGGAAATGCAAATCAAAACCACAATGAAATGTCACTTATCTCCAGTGGCAATGGCTTTTATCAAAAGTCTCAAAACAAATGCTGGCATGGATGTCGAGAGATAAGAACACTTACACTGCTGGTGGGACTGCAAATTTGTACAACCTCTATGGAAAATAATATGGAGATACCTCAAAGAACTAAAAATATAACTACCATTTGATCTGGCAATCCCACTATTAGGCATCTACCCAAAGGAAAAAAAGTCATTTTATAAAAAGACATCTGCACGCGAGTGTATATAGCAGCACAATTCACAATTGCAAAGACGTGCAAACAACCCAAGTGCCCATCAATACATGAGTGGATTAACAAAATGTGGTTTATGTATACCATGGAATACTATTCAGCCATAAAAAAACAATGGTAAACTAGCATCTCTTGTGCTATCCTGGATGGAGCTAGAGCCCATTATTCAAAGTGAATTATCACAAGAATGGAAAAGCAAGCATCACATGTACTCACCATCAAATTGGTACTAACTGAGCAACACTTATGTGTACCCATAGAAATAATATTCATCGGGTGCCAGGAAGGTGGGAGAGGGGTGGAAAGGATGTGTAAATTCACAACTAATGGGTGCAGAGTGGACTGTCTGGTGGATGAATACACTTGTAGCTCTGGTTTGGGTGGTGCAAAAGCAGCATATGTAACCAAAATGTTTGTATACCCATAATATTCTGAAATTTAAGAACAAAAATAAAAGAAATGCCAAACAACTCCTGGAGAGTTCTGAACAAAACAAAGAACAATTTTCCTTCAATTTACATGGTATTTGTATTTCTGGAGATTTCAGCATATACTAAAATAAAACAGTATTAAAAAAAAAAAGTTAACCCTCGCTAGAATTCAAGTTTTACTAGTAGTTGCTCCGAAATAAAATACAAGCAGTGAATGCAATATTGTTAGTGCTTTATACAGCAAAAATGAAAAGGCAAGAGCTCTCAGTTATATTTTGAAGCTATTGAATATTAAAATAAGAAAATCAAATGCAATGCATGGTTGAGTGGTGACTGAGACACTTTGGAATCCCAATTTCACATTTGCAGTCAATTTATTTCTTTATCCTTCTGAAGTAGATAAATTGAATATTATAGTTAATAGTAGGATAGTGGTTTTGAATAAAGCCAAGCATCTGCCTACTCAGCAATGATACAGATTTCAGTATGCCTTCTTCCATAGATCCTACTGTATATTCCTTAAGAGTAAAAATTCAAAAGTGGAAACGAATGTCAAATTTGTCAGAGTTTTTCTTCTCAGTTTCTTCTCTGCTTTATATGGCAGAGAGAAATTTCTACCGTATCTCAAATCCAGAAGAGATACACTTTGATTCTATAGAAAATGTACATTGAAGGACCCGGGAATGGTTGAATATTTTTTCAAGTGACAGAAAAATACAGTCGACTAATTTTTCCTTCAAAAATTTTGGGCACATAAATATCGCCGAAATTAAAAAATGATAAGGAGGTGGAGAAGCAAGAGCTAAGTATTCTGCTAGCTGACTTTAAATATGAAAGTATTAAAAACTTAGCCTCCTGTCCATATAATTATTATGACTAATAAATGTTAGTGACTTAAAATGCATAAGACTGTGGATAACAATTAACTCTTTCCAATTTGGTAGGTTAGATATCAGTTTAGTAAACAGGTAAAATATATTTTCAAGCCTTCAACAAGGCTGTTTTTAATTTATTCTGAGATAGGCAGATGTAAAAATTTAATAGTGAACTACAAAGCCTACTGTTTCACATGACAATGTGGTCAAATAGTTTGAAGAAACAATAAAACTTTTATTTTTGCTGACTAACATTATTTTCTACAATGTTGTAATTTCTGATGAAAATTAAGTGACTTATGTTTCTTTGAAGGTCTTGCTCTGTTGCCCAGGGTAGAGTGCTGTGGTGTCATCATAGCTCACTGCAACCTCAAACTACTGGGCTCGAGCTATCATCCTGCCTCAGCCTCCCAAGTAGCTGGGACTACAGGTCCTACGTCCAGCTGTTATTTTATTTTATTTTTTTCCTCTGTGGTGATGGGATCTTGCTCTTGCTCAGGCTAGTCTCAAACTCCTAGGATCAAGCAGTCCTTCTGCCTTCAGCACTCCCAAAATGCTGGGATTACAGGCATGAACCACCGAGCCTGACCTTAAGTGACATTTATTAAGTCCCCGTTTTTTACTATGATATTGTTGAGAACTGATGATATGAAAATGACAGCCACAATTCTTATTCTAAAATCCTAAGATTTTTAGGATTTGGTAGGAATGACACACATTAATAGATGAGCACAATTCCAGGTCATAAGGATAAAGAAAGGATTTAGAAAGGATGTGTTTTCTTATGAACAAGAATGAAAGGTGAGTCAGGGAAGAATTATTGACTGAGATAGATTTTGAGGAATATATGGGATTTTACTATGTGGATGAAAGAGAAAGGAGTACACAGGAGGTGAGGTTGTAATAAAGTCATTCCAGTGAGACAAGTACACAGAGGTGTGGTTGACTTAGGTGTTGTTGCAATTATAAATATAGATCCCTTTCATGAAAACCTCAATAACAGGTGCCAAAATTTAGATTTTTAAAAAAGTAATATATATTATATACAGAATAATATATAACCTCTCACTGAGGTCTGAAGCTGCATCTCATAATCAAACACATTAATATTTTTACAGTGAAACATAAATATTTACCTTAAGTGGGTAAATACAGTTAAAACAAGCCTAGTAGGTCTGTATCGGTTTTGGCACCTGATAAATTACAAAAAACAAACAAAAATCTTGCTCATGTTTTCTTTTTTTTAATCTTGTAATTGTGAATAAGGAGGGGATATAGACCTATATTATTCAATTCATTTTTAATTGGTGTGTAATTTATAAAGAAAAAAAGAGGAAATGATGGCAGATAAATTGGAGAGTGTAACAGAAGCTAGAGGTCATACAGTCATAAATATTAGGGCCAAAATTTGAAAATGAATGAGATTAACACTCAAGTCCATCTTCCTTAATAGATGACACTGATCATATTAGGAGGACAACCGGAAAGCTAGAAAGATCTTTAGAGGACTTTTGGAAACAATTCCAATGACAGACGATGAGAACTTAAACTGCAACAGAGAAGAGAAGTTCAAGAAAATAGGAAGCATTAGATACCTTAATTAGATGTTTAAAGAAAAATTTACATTTGCCCTATGAAAGCAGTTAGCACTTGAATGGAAAAAAATAACTATAATATTTTAACCTGAATTCAAAGCCTGTATTATAAAAGAAGATAGCATAGGGCCCTCTGATTATGTGTGTATGTGTACTCACACACACACACACAATATTTATATAAATTCGGACTTGGCTAAGGTTATAGTTATACACTCTCCCTCCCACCAGTATGATTTCTATATTTCAATACAAGTATTTAACTTTGTGCTTAGAAAAGTACATCTGATAATCAAAATACAAATGAGTTTTTAAAAATAAAAAATAAGGTTAAACCCATGATAGCAAATTATGATTTTTTTTAACACTTTACTTTGAAAGGTATCATTATATTCAAGTTGTATCATTTAATCTATTTTATCTGGTTACCTGCATATGTGGTTTACATCCATAAAATGTCTCCATCAGTGAAAACAATTAATCTGGATAAAGGAGCAAGAGCAAAGACCTACACAAAAAGTCAATCCTAGACCGCCCAGGTCGTGCCCCGCCCAGGGGCGTCCCCCCAAGATTACCCAAGTGGGAGGCTACAATGCAGCCTGCTCTTTCTTCATCAAGCTGCACTCCTTGACATGGGATTGGCAGAAGGGCTGCCTCTTCAAAGTGGTTTTGTCACAATGTTTGAATTTTGTAATCGTTATTAGGGAAGGAGGACTGTAATTCTTCTACTCAGAGGAGAGTTTTTAAGGATTCCATCAAAGGCACCTCAGCACCAGTAGCCAGCGGTGAACTTGTGCTAAACCTCCCTTCACATTTTATCTTAATAGGCTTAATGGTACCAAGGACTACTCCTTTCTCATTTATCTTCCACATAACTAGTTTCATGTCGTGAAAAAAGCATTGGCATCATAGATATTGGTTCTTGATATTCGAGAAGGTGAACACCTAGGTTCGAACTCTGGCTCTGCCACTTCATAGCCTAAGTGTTGCCTCAGGCAATATGCACCTATCCTGAAGACAAGACATGTTCTGCTCAAACAAGTCAGCCAGCCGAGAAACTGCTTCAGTTATGGACTTAAGCCAGAAGTTGTAACAAACATAAAGGAAGGAAATGCATTTAAACATTTTCAAATCGGTTTTCTCATTAAAAACATTCGAACCAAGTTCTGAAAATGACTAAATTTATAGCTCAGTTTGTGCACAGGGAGTGAGAAATCACAATATAAAATTTCATTAAGTGGGTAATTCCTATATAATTTTCTAATTATACAGCCTAATTTTTTATTTTATTGTTTTTTAAATTTCAGAATATTATGGGAGTACAAACATTTTGGTTACATAAATTGCTTTTGTACCGCTTGAGTCAAAGTTGTAAGTGTGTCCATCCCCCAGATAGTGTGCATTGTACTCATTAGGTGTGAATATACTCATCCTCTCCTCCTCCTTCCCATCTGCTTGATTTCTGTTGAATGCTATTTCCAGATGCTCACATAGGTGTTGATCAATTAGTTCTAATTTAATGATGAGTACTTGTGGTGTTTGTTTTCCCATTCTCATGATACTTCTCTTAGAACAATGGTCTCCAGTTCCATCCAGGTTAACATAAGAGGTATTAGTTCACTGTTTTTCTTTTTTATGGTATACAGACAGCCAAATTTCTGGCTGAAGTTTGAAATACATTCTCTGTATAACACATTCAAATAAGTTTAAAGACCACTAGGAGTTAAACTGAAGTTCTTAAAGTGAAGGACATTTTCATAGTACTTAAGTATATTTTTAAAATAAATTCATATTTCAGGCTATTAGAAGTTACTTAAAAATTAAAATGTATACCTATGAGAAAGACTTTAAAGTTTTTCTTTAATTTAATATGTAATATTATTTTTAATAACTACAAAAACTTTGTAGACTTCAATGTTTCAAATTATCCAGAAATACCCTGGAGAAGAGATAGGCAGCTAGATATAGATATATTTCATATTACAGTGAAAAAAATGTAGTATAAATCAAAAGAAAAGAACTTTTAACACACTGTCACATTAGAAAAAAAAATTTTTTCCCTGGGGCCATGGTGTTTTGTTAAAACAAAACAATCCTTTCTAATTTGTTATTTTTAATTATTTTCTGTGCTTAAATTACATGCAGCACAATCCACATTTTTAGAATTAAATTAAAATTAAATTTTAAATTAAATGGTAATATTAATTGTAACTATAAGACCATCAACAAGTACACTAGGAAATATGTAACACTCAGGAATCCCTCAGATAGGGCTGTAAACCAAGCTGAGGAAAGTACTTAATAGATAATTATGTGGGGTCATAAAAGGAAACATAACTTTTTCATCCCATGTAAATATATAAATCCAGTGTACATGTTAAAGAATTGCTAGAATATTACTATCTTTTTTCTACCTCTGATCAATTCTCCTTCAGTCAGTTTAAGGAAATCATTGTGAGCTATTAGCGATGGCTGCTTTGCTTCCTTTACCCATTAGTATCATGGCAGGAGTGCTTCCCAGATTGCAAGATGAGGGAATTCACTACCTTGACATGCTTAAGAGTTAAACTGGGCTTATTGTGATAGTGACAGCCTCCTGCTATAAACCAACTGTTCTCATTTCTTACAGGAGGGCAAGACTGCTCCAGGAAGTACAGTGGGAGAGATGGTATGTAAATCTATAGTTAGATATAAAAGTTTAGATACCATGCTATTCCAAAGAGGATTTCAGGAGGCTTACAATGAAATCGTCCAACACAATAAATGGTAAATAAAATGACAAATAAGGGAGACAGTACGGAATATATGTCTAAATGTTAATAGTAATTTAGTGTATTATGATTGTAGATTTTTTTGTCTGTTTATTTTTCATTTATTTTTCTTTGTTTCAGAATATGATGTCATTAATGTTTGCATTCTTCATTTTATTCTCTTTTTGATTGTTGAGAACAAGTGTTATTTTGACGAAAAATTTAGAAAACTGATGTCTCTCTCTCTCTCCTCTCCACTTTGTTTCCCCCTTCATCCCCCTCTCTAAAAAAGAAAAAAAAAAGAGAAAAAGTAGGAAATGATTTAGGAAATTGGGGAGAAGAATGGGTGAAATGGGTGAAATTAAATAAATACTAAAGTTCTAAGTTTCACATACTGTTCTAAGAGAGTGATCGCCTATTTGTCTCTGAGCTTTCTGGCAACCAATGCAAAAAAAGTAATCATAATCATTTAACTATAGTTAATAATGAAAATATCAATCAGGAAAATAAAACGATTTTAAGTCTCATTTAGGGGCAAGGGAAATATTTCTTGACAAGGTCCTTAAAGTTTGTGTTGTAAGAATATTTTTTTAAACTCTCCCTTTGGGTTGTTGTTATCACTATTGGGAGTCCAAGAAGGAACTGCACATAGGAAAAAAACTGACTCCAGGAAACCTGTGAAGACAGCAAATGTTTTCCCAGAAATAAAGAGGTCCATTTTATGCATATAGTAATGATTGATGAAGGGTCTACACTCCAATACATGTACACAAACAAATAATTTATATCTGGGAAATACATTTAGGGATAATGATACTTAAGGTGAACCTTGAGGCTAAAATATTCCAATAAAGCATTCAAGAAATATCTACCTTAGGAAGTTTCTATCCTGTTGAAACTTCTTTGAAATTTAAGAAAATATATACCTCTAAATATTAATGATATTCATTGCAACATAGAGTTATTAAATAAGCTGGTTCAACACTGGATAATATTACATGTACTGATGTGGTCTCTGGAATAGCTAAAGTGATCATGGCCAGTTTTCTCTGAGCTGCTTTCTTTTGGGTTAAACCATAAGAAGCTGTTGATTGTTGACCCCTCCAAATGGCAATTATATGTGGCTTAACCTAATAATTCATGACAACAAATTCTTTTTTTTTTCTTTTCTCATGGCAGAATCTGTCTTTATTCTTTAAATCAGGAGTTAGAATCCAGAAATTAACTCTACCTATGTGTATACGTGAAATTGATTCTCTTATTATCGAAGTAGAATTGACTTTACTTATTGCTCCTCTGGCACCTTTTCCTCTATTTTCAATAGCTGGAATCTTTGTATGGGAATCGCTGTGATTATGGATATGATAATAGTGGCCGTATTCCAGAGGCAGAGTTTAAAACCTAAGCTAGCTAAGTCAATAAGCACTGTCTACAGTGATCAGCTGGTTCAGAAGTGGATATGTGACAAAGGTGGGCTAAGCAGCGGGGGATTGGTGACTACTGAAAATGCCATACATATGAATTTGAAAACATACAGGACACTGAGAGTGGAGAAGTTAGAATGCGATCACAAGGGAAGCCTGTCTCAAAATGAAGCTGTGACCGGTGAAGGCAAAGCTGAGAAGCGGTAATATCACAAAGCCATTGGGTCAATCCTTGCCTGAAGCCTGAAGAGCAATTCTAGACTTTCAGGTATTTGAGCCAATAAGCTAAATTTATTGTTTATGACAATTTGAGTTACCTTGTTTTTTGTTATTTCACTATAAAGCATCTTAACACATATGGGAAGGTAGCCATTGAGTCATTAAATATGATAGGGTATGTATATAGAAAAGCCTCATAAACATTATACAAATTTTTGGTAAATTTGTTATACTCTATAACTTCAAATTTATATTCAAAATCATATACATATACAATATATAATATATATTTTTCTTCTAGAGTGGGTACTTAATAATTTTAACCATTTTATGTATAACTGGTGGTGATGAGTGTTCAATTTGAGTTTCTGATCTGATCTGTGAATACTAATTCTTTGGGATTCTATCCAAGTGGCAGCTGTAAACAGTTGTAAGACAGAAATAAAGGGGCAGGCAGGGATGAGGGGGAAGAATATCACTGGCATTGCACATTTTAAAGATTCACAACTTCTCAGTTACTTTGTAAGGGGAAACCCTTCTCATTCTTAATTACCCAAAAGTCATTCCAGCCATTGATTATATTCCAAGACAGAAGTGTCTCCACTGCCAATTTCTCTAATTTTGATATATGAACCTCAATGTTCAAACAAACTGAATAACAGCCGATTATATCTGACAGGCTTTCAGAGGGTCTGGGGTCAGAGATAAAAGCTTTTGAAGTGAAAAATAGATATAATCCTTAAAGAAGCAGCATCTAATAGCATGATTCAATTTGATCTAAATAGAAAAAAAACAAAACAAAACAAAACTGAGTGACAGAAGCCAGAAGCTGTCAGAGGCACCGAGTCTATGTCTATGATGTCATTTATAATCTCAAGGGTTTAAGAGGAAAACTTTGTGAATGTGTGTGTGTGTGTGCCTATGTGTGTGTGTGTGTGTAACAGAGAGAGGTCTTAAGAGTGTTTTGCTCTTGATGAAGCAATTTTAAACATATCACCTCTTTTGGGCCTTGTAATAAACCTACGCAGTGTAAGGGGCAGTTATTATTACCCTCATTTTAAAAATGATGAAGGGAGGCTGATATTCTCAGTGGCTAAATGATTTTAGCACAAACAAATAGCTAGTAAATGTCGGGATTATATTTCAGATCTTCTGTCTGCGAAGTTCTTAGAAGTTTTTTTTACCACTTCCATAGTATAACATACCACTCATAAATAAAAGTAAATCCAAAAAGATGCTAATGTAATTTCAAATCGAAAACATGTTGAATATTTTGTCACATCCTAGTCTAATAAGTTCCAGTTTTATTATATAGATCTAATATATCTTTATTTACCCCTTTTCAAAAGACAGTTGTTTTTTCTTTGCTCTCTACATTAATTTATCAAATCATATTTATTAAGCTGCAAAACAAATATATGATATCGTTTGCCTAAAATCATCTTCTGTACTTCTGAACATTCTCATAAAATACTTAAAAATTCCTTTCAATGTCTGTGGGCATCTTTAAAGCTACTTTGAGTCTTCATCTACCCTTTCGATTCCCACATGGAAGAGAGGAAAGCCAAATGAGGGTTTTTCTTGTCTCCCTTGCAGTGAGGAGTGGCCATGTGACTCATTTCTGGGCTACAAAATGCCAGTGAAAAAATCTGTGCTTCTGGGGAAGTTTGGCTTTCCCACAATAAGGAGAAAGACTTTGGTGCAGTCTTTCCCTTTTTCTTGCTTTAAATTTGGGCACAATGACTAGAAAGGCAAAAGAAATCTTACCACCAAAAGGAAAGATGAAGGCAATGAGAGATGGTAGCCCTGACATACCTGCACTGCTGAAAACATGCTAGCAACTGCCAAACTCTGGATTTGTGTCTGTGGGGAGTGTAGGGAGAGAGCAGGGCGATGCTGTAGGTTTTGCCGTTACTTACATTCATTCAAATCTGAAATATACAGACAATGCTGTTTTGGTCCCCCAAACTCTCAGTACTAAGAAAAGATGTTGTATGTCACAATTTAGAAGAGTCAATATAAACAGCATCACCAGGCAAATACAAACATGCATCATTCTTGCCTTAGGGCAATGGACATCCCTTAATCAAAGAATAAATGGTGTCCTCGCTATCATGCTAACATCTTTCAGGGGCTCCCCATTTCAAAGGATTAAGTATTAGTATTTGTACTTATATTCCTTTTAAGCACCTTGTTGATACAGACTGACTTTTCAGAGTAACACTGTATGCTCCTGCCAAGTGACTATTTGCTGCGTTAAGAACATGTTTTCCCTATTGCCACGTTCTTTCCCTATCCATGCTCTTCCATTTAGCAGTAATGCTTCCTCATTATATTCTCTTCTGTAGCAATGCCTATTGAAGTCTAAGTATAATTTTTCAAGCTTATCTGCAAAAACATCTCTTATATGAAGCCTTGCCTGGTACCTGTAACCAAAATCACTTTTTCCTTTTAATGGCCCTGAAAAGAAAAATCAAAAACTTGTTACTGCTCATGAGCCATGAATATCATGCATTTTATTATATTGTTTTGTATACCAGTCCCATTCCCTGTCCTCTGCAAAATTTTCGCCATCACTCCTGGTATACCACAAGGCTTATGGAGGGCAGGAAGAGTAGGCGATTCATTTTCCGTAGTCATGCAGCACCTAGCACGTAGGTGATAGTGGCGTGACAGCTACAGGTACTAGGGTTGAGAGGGTTGATTTCTTTGTAAAAAGTGATTCTGTTCTTCATGCACTTCTCTACCTCTACGTACTTTTCAAGAACGATAGTAAGCCAACATGATGTGTTATCTGTTACCTTTTAGAGAATTTGGTCTTCATGTATAAAAATAGGATTTTTTTTTTCAAAGTAGAGATTTCCAAAATTACCTCTGCATAATTTTAGCAGGGATTGGCAAACTATAGTCCACAAGCCAAATTCAGCCCACTGGGCTGATCTGAGAAAGTTTTATTGGAACACAGCCACATTCATTTGTCTGTAAGATCCAAGACTGCTTTTCCACTACAAGGGACGAGTAGAGCAGTTGCTACAGAGACCCATATGGCACATCAAGCCTAAAATATTTACTCCCCGGCCCTATAGAGAAAACTTTACAAACCATTTTTATTAGGAAGGTTAAATAACAATTCAATAGCCAAATAAATTAGAGAAACAACATATTAACAGTTTTCTTTATGACAGAACTTCTCTAAGACTTTGATTCTTATTACAGATTTTTATGTCATTTTCCTAACTTGCCAAAATTATTTTGATCATAGGATTTTTTTTTTTTTTGGATGGATTCTATCTTCTCAGGCCAGCTGATCTGAGGATAACCAGTTTGCCAAATGCTGCTTTAGAAAAGCACAAGAAAAAAATTATTAAAATGAATTGCAGTTTGTCCTTCAAATCATTGCCTCATCTGATAATATTTAGGTCTCTGTGAATTCATTTATTATTCTAGTGATTTCCTCTGACATAATTAAGCCACTTAGAAAACTGTCCTTGCCCTGATAAAAGGACTACGTAAGCTTCCTTGAGGTAAAAGTTATAGCATACCTTGTGCTATAAACAATTTAGGTCGTAATTATCTGAGTGATATGGATAATTAACATCAAAATAGCAGCAAATGTACTTGAGAGTATAATCTATGATCTTAGACTTAAATTATTTAATCTAATTTGAATGGAGCCATGAATACCAGCCTTTAAATACATTAATGTGACAGATTACACAATTATCAACTCCATTAGATGTAGGACAAACTTTCTGTATTTTCTTCTAACACTTAAATTACTGCTTTTTTAACCTCAACATTTTCCCTTAGAAAATATAATTTGCCTCATTTATACCCCTTCTAAAAGAACTATGTTTCTTCAATGTCAACAGCCATGTTGTTGATGTAAAAAGATGCTAAATTAAATTTTTTTTCCTAGACGTTTTAAAAGTGTGCACAAATTATTTAGTTATCTCATTTATTTAACCTAGAGCAGATAAATAAATAAATTGTAATTATGTTGATGCATTTATACTCCAAAGAGACTACCTAGGACTATCTCACAAAGTTATATTTGATAGGTAAAGATCCACAGCCTCAGGTTTATAAATCACGAAACTTATTTACGCTAACCCCAGACCAGATGTCTTCCTATTATCAATGGAGTGGCAGTATGATCTAGCAGAACCTACTATGAATATGAAGTCAGATTCCAGTTTGGATACCAGTCTGTTTGATATTACACAACTTAAGCTTTTACATGAGAAAAAAAAAGTCTTCTGACAGATAAAGCCTGTACTTAAGTACATGTACCTACAGAACTTTATCTCATATTTTGGCAGTGATATGATGGGCTTTGCCTGTTTGACATAGAGTTCCCTTATTGATTGTTTTTTTAAAAATACTTTCTTTGGTCAATGTTTTGTTTCCTTGACTTGTTAGTATAAAAATTTACCTGTTAAATTATTTAATGTGATACTTAATTACAAACAGGATTTAAAATAATTAAATAATATATACAAAATATTATACAATAAAAATTTAAGTAATTCAATCAAAGTAAAGTAAAGGTAACATCTTAGAAAGGTTAAATAATTGAAATACATATTGAGAAGACTTCTGCAAAATTCACCAAAGTTCTTTCTTAATTTGATTGTGTTCTTGCTAATTTATTATGTAACAGTACAAACAGTATATCAATTGCCAAGGATAGAAATAGATTTTCTTTATATTAATGTCAGAACAAAAATTAAAATCCACAAAATCTCAAAAAGGAGAAACTAAAAGATGTCTTATGTTTTTGTAATTACCGGTTTTTACCTGTGATGAAATAGTTATAATAGCCTCATCGTTATGAGTCACCATTTGAACACACTACTACCACACAAGTGGAGTGGGGAGGCGTACATGAAGAATACTTACTCTTATCCTTCAAGGAATTTATCATATAGAAGGGTAGAGAACCGAGAACTGTCATATATGAGAGTGTTAGTGATGGAAATTTTGATATTCTTCTATGATAATATATCTATCCATCCATTTGTACATACAAAAACGTGAGACTATATGTCAATAATTTTTAAATAAGCTATTTATATATTTTTATTTGAATGGTCTAAGAGAGAGTTTATTATGGGTAGAAATCTAAACTGGGTAGAAGATTTGCTTATTTTAAATGTATTAAAGGAGAAACAACTGATATTTCATTTCTCTGGGGAAAGACTTTTATTAATTCTGTGATTAACTCTTTCTCTCTTTCTGGTTTAGATGAATCAGATATAGCACACATCTGTTTAAAGACG
>CAUYRT010066743.1:0-17044 GCA_963574885.1 Lepilemur ruficaudatus | reverse complement strand
AAATACTCACCTACTCCACAGGTATTTTGTGAATACAAATGAGAGAAATGTGAAAACACCTTGAGCCCCTTGAAGGAAAGGCACTCTATAGAAACCCTAGATTTTGTTAATTCACTTTTTTAAAAAATTTTTTTATTGTAGGTTACATATCATGTCTTTACTCCATTTTATGTGTACAATTAAATGGTTATTAGTAAATTTACCAAGTTGTACAGCTATTCACATACATCAGTTTTAGAGAATTTCCCACCCCCCATTGACACCCCTAATACCCATCCCCAAATACACTTCAAACATGCCCCTCCCCTTCACAGTGCTCACCACATCCCCCGGATGTGGGTGCACCCCCCACCCCCAAAATCCCCAGTGAACATTACCACCATTTAAGCACCATAGTGTCAATCAGTCTAATTCACTTTTTTGAATACTCGAAAACATGGTCTACGCCAATACAGTTATAAAGGGTGGACATAAAATTTTCAGTCTTAGTTTGAATTGCCAGTCTAGTTATTATATGAAAATTATTTTGTTAGATGAAATTTTAGATCTAATTTCCAAATTCTTTTAACAATTAGTGGATCTGTCTATTGAACCTTCTGGAACCCTCTTTCTTGGGATGTTAATCAGATGTTAATTTCTTTAAAGAATCCCCATAATATTAAATAATAACCAAATGTAAAAATGTTAGAAAAATGTTGAAAGTTTTTATAAGTCTGTGTTACAAACGTGGCTGAACATAAAAATAGATGCGAGGTTGTTAGATAGTCTTTGTCTTAACATTCTGAGATTCAGAAAAAAATTTTACCCTGTCTTTAGAGCTATTTTAAATGTGTATAATTTTTACATGATAGAAATGTTAAGTAATCATCTCAGTTTATCTTCTTATGAACTTAGTTTCCATCCTTGTTTATAGGGAAGTTTCACCAACATCTCCCTCCGTGTAATAAACACATGCACCAGTATGCAGAAGAGGCATAATGATGAGGGAGCTACTTATAACTCGATTATGTTAATTATTTCATATATTTATCCCTGTTGTGAGTGTCACCTCTGACATTGTCACTTATATATTATTGTAGGGTTTTTTTGGTGTGTGGAAAGGGGTAAACAAGATCCTTTATTTAGATAGCATGGGCATCTGATTGCCTCATTCTCTCAAGCAAAGCTAGTGCTTTCCTAAATTTGGGATGGCCCCTAAGTTTTAATTCTTAGTTACAGTGATTATTTATGCTACAGGATTCACATATGTGTTTTGCAATTGAATTAAATTTTACATAAAACATTTTCTCTTGGATTAAATAATGCAGACTCTTCATCTCAGCTCAAATTTGGAAACTCATTTTGGAAGCTTTATAAGTAATTACCTTGACTGTTTGGAAGCATGTTTAGACATAGATTAGAAAGGATGAGACTTATTTTATGAATTTTTATGATTTCTAAGTTATCTTTATATATATTAAAGTTGTTCAATGATGATATTCCTCTTCTCCCCCAAAGAATAAATTCAGGTGTATAAATTTTGCTAAAAGTTGATGTAGTTTTTCTGGTGACCTATAAAGTGTAGTAAGAATAAATTATGTATAGATTCAGATTTATGAATTGATTGTTTTAGGCAGTTTTGGAATTTATCATGGTACAGCTTATTTTATGAAATTTTTACAGTTTTTCAGGGAAAATATGTTTGTCATTAAATTTTTAAATCATGCTGTGTGGAACACTTGTAATAGAATTCTGATGATTGTGACCTTCTAATGTGAAAACTTTACTCCTTTAGATTTATTTAAAAATTTCTATGAGATTTTTGAAATTGATACTAATTGTCATTTTTTTCTCTCACAGCTTCATATTCTCCAATTCAGCCTCATTCTCTAATAAAACATCAGCAGATTCCTCTTCATTCACCACCTCCCAAAGTTTCCCATCATCAACTGATATTACAACAGCAGCAACAGCAAATTCAGCCAATCACACTTCAGAATCCAACTCAAGATCCACCCCCATCCCAGCACTGTATACCACTCCAAAACCACGGCCTTCCTCCAGCTCCCAGTAATGCCCAGTCGCAGCATTGTTCACCAATTCAGAGTCATCCCCCTCCTTTAACAGTGTCCCCTAATCAGTCACAGTCCGCACAGCAGTCTGTAGTGGTGTCTCCACCACCACCTCATTCACCAAGTCAGTCTCCTACTATAATTATCCATCCACAAGCACTTATTCAGCCACACCCTCTTGTGTCATCAGCTCTCCAGCCAGGGCCAAATTTGCAGCCATCCACTGCTAATCAGGTGCAACCTACAGCACAGTTGAATCTTCCATCCCATCTTCCACTTCCAGCTTCCCCTGTTGTACACATTGGCCCAGTTCAGCAGTCAGCGTTGGTGTCCCCAAGTCAGCAAATTGTGTCTCCAACATCACACCAGCAATATTCAACCCTGCAGTCCTCTCCAATCCCAATTGCAACCCCTCCGCAGATTTCGGCATCTCCTCCAGCTCAGATTCCACCACTGCCCTTGCAGTCTATGCAATCTTTACAAGTGCAGCCTGAAATTCTATCCCCGGGCCAGGTTTTGATGCAGAATGCTTTGGTGTCGGAAGAGGAGCTTCCAGCTGCAGAAGCTTTGGTCCAATTGCCATTTCAGACTCTTCCTCCTCCACAGACTGTTGCGGTAAACCTGCAAGTACAACCACCAGCACCTGTTGATCCACCAGTGGTAAGCCCTTGGAAGCTCTTTGACTTTCTTGCTGAACTGAAAGTACAAACTGTTTCTGCCACACTGTTATATTGCTAGTTCTAAATGCCTATGAATTTAAAAAGCTTGAAATTTCCATATGTCAGTATTCTGACAAACATGCTGTATGGGCAAAAAAAAAAAATAAAATGCCATTGTTTGCTTAGTATGGTTGCATGCTTGATAATTTGTGATGGTTATTAAAGTCCCTCGTTAATTTTATTACTATTTAAACAAATCCATCTGCTATCTTTACAGAGTTGATTTTTTTTCCCCAAGGGAATGCATTTGAACCAGTGTCATCTGCACAAAGTTTTTTCTCTTAAGGTGATTATCCTTCATAGATCCCTTCTGTTGGCTTGTATGTTCTTAAACGTATGATTTATCTAGCCTAACCTTTTTGGTTGTATGCATTCTGAAGTCCTGGGCCTTTTGGGGCTTTTGTTTCAAGGTGGAGGGGTATGCTTGTATGATTCTGGTAAAATTGTATTTTGTAATTAAAATTTTGTAAATCAAATTAAATTTTGTAAATTAAATTAGATTTTATAAGTAAAATTTAATTTTATAAATTTTTACTTTGCAGAAGAGTCTAACTTAAAAATAACTGTAGACCATCTCATAGAATTATTAAACTTCAGATTTTTTATTTCTACCAAGGGAATATATATATTAATACTTAAAATATTTCTCATTTAAAAAGTTCAAAAGTCTCAGGGGATGAATTAATACTGAGGATGCAAAAAATCCATTGAGTGGAATAAACATTTTGAATGTTTGAGATTGTAGTGAAATTTATAAGAATAAACCTCTAAAAGTAGTTACATGTTGCCTAGAAAGGAAAACCATCTTGAAAAATATTTTTCTTTAAACGTTCTCTAAAATACTTTATAAAACTTATAAAGTAACTTAGAATAAAATTGAAATAAGATCTCCTAATGTTTAGTCAGAATGATTAAATTCATAACTAATTTCTAACTGAGGAGAGGAATCTTCCTATGGGGAGGTTTTATATCAAACTTCATTGAAAAGATTTTATAACTTAAGGCTGATAAACATTAACTCAGAAAGGAAACGAGTTTCAAAGTCTGTTCTTTAATGGGAAACATTTTGGTTTTCAAGATGCAAGGTTTTATTTTTTTTTATTTTTGTCATTCTGATTGATCGTACTAGGCATAAAGAGATTGAATTCCACTTCCTATTCATTTTTATTAAAAACAGAACAGAACAACAGTGGACATCTAGAATTAAGTTTTTCATTCACTTATGTTTCTATAGTTTCTTTTTTAGTAGATTTTTTAAGAGTTTACAATGGATATTATAACAAAAACTCAGTAAGTCTACAGTGCCTTCAAAGAAATCAGATTTACTTTAAATTTATTTTTTCAGTATCTAGTTCAGTGATTTGGTTTTTGGCAAGTAAAAAATAAAACTTCTCTATAATCTTTATATTTTCATAATTGTTTTCATTAGGGGAAACTTTGGAGGAACATATTTGGGAATAGAAGTATCAAAAACATAACACTTCAAAAAAAACTAAATTATAGCTAAAAATATTTAATATCTTATTTTGTTGCTTCTTGCCTTGATCCCTTTTTCAATTTTAAAAAAGTTCATGTTATATCATTTTTGGAAGTTTTTAGAAAAACGAAATTCATAACTTTCTCTGCTATCACTGATGTGGTCATTATGCTTGCTGTCCATGTTACCTTTTAAAAAAAATTCTTCTACCTTTCTTTGAGTAATATAGCTCTAATTATTAAACTGCTGTATTTTCTTTTATTATCTTTGACTAAATATGAAGAAACACATTTCTTCACAAATTATACTTTCCTGGTTGTTTCAAATATTTAAAAGTAGAGAGATGTGAAATTTTGAAAGATAAAGGTGATTATCAAAGTAAAATCAGTATTTTTTTAAAAGATATATTTTTCAAAGAATTAAAGTTTTTTTAATTGACATTTGGGTATAAATAAATTATGTTGAGGGTAGATAATTTAGAACTAATAAACAAATGTTCCTCAGTTTATTTAGGAAAGGGAGACATGGGAATAATGGACTTTATTGAGGTAAGTTTGGCAGTCTTTGCTATTTTTAGAATAGTTATAGTTATGAGCTGAACAGTAATTGTGATGTGCAGTTTCCTAATGATCTTGTGAGCATAATCTCTACTTCTTTGCTTTTTCCCCCCAAAATTTTAGTTGTGGCATTTAGATTTTTTTAAATGCGGATCCTGCCAGATGTGTGTGACAGATTTGTTTTTGCTTTCTTCTTTTATTCATTAACTTATTTTGCCTTTACATGAGAGATTTGGACGTATGTATAGTTAGCCTTAAGTATGAAGAGTGAAAAGTATTTTATAATATTTTCTGAGGGGTTATTTTACAATATGCTGTTTGTGTTATGGCTCTTTCCATCCTCTGAACGCTTTCATTCTTTTTTAAAAATCAGAATTCTTTGCCTGATTAAGGTTTGATTTCTTAAAAGATACTGTAGCAGATGTTTGAATAACATGTAACAGCACTAAGATTAAAGAGAGTTTCAGCATTTTAAGAAAAGATACTGTTCTCTGGAAGAAAAGTAACATCTACTAAAGGAATGCTGCATAGATAAAATTGAACTGGTTGATAAAACCATACTTGTTTAATTACCTCTGAATTAACATCTCTACCACTCAGGCAAATTAAAATAATTGCCACTACAGCAGATGCCCCTAGGCACTAGGTTTATTTTTTTTTCCTTAACCCTGCAGAATTTTTTTGGGTGATTTTCCCTATATTGGGCATTATCATTTTAAAAATTGTTAACATGAACAGATCCTAGCAGCTGTAATTGTTACATTGTACAATAACAAACCACTGTCTTAGCTTCTGAGATCCAGGCATGAGGCAAGGAATCTCTCTTGGTGAAACTAGTTTCCAGATGCGGGGTTGTGAGCAAATAATTTAAATATTTTGCCTACTTAGCAGCTGATTTGGATCAGAGTTCTGGATATTATACTTGATATAAAATTATCAGTTAATAGGATTTTTAGGTTTTAAAAAAGGTAGAAAATAACCCCATGTTTTATTCTTAATAGAGGCTTGCAAAGATTTATATTTTTTATTTTTTTTTAACTGTGACCTGTTGCTAGATATACCTTTATAGATGAACTTCATAGTCTCTTTTATAAGACATGGTTTATGCAGGTTTCAGATATCTTGATTACTTTTATATATATATATATATATATATATACGTATGTATTTTACTGAGGTAAGAGTCTCGCTCTGTTGCCCAGGCTAGAGTACAGTGGCATCATCATCGGTCACTGCAACCTCCAACTCCTAGGTTTAAGCAGTCCTCCTGCCTCAACTTCCCACGTGCTGGAACAACAGGTGTGCAACACCATGCCTGGCTAATTTTTCTATTTTTTGTAGAGACAGGGTCTCACTATGTTGCTTAGGCTGGTCTCAAACTCCTGACATCAAGCAATCCTCCTGCCTTGGCTTCCCAAAGTGCCTGGCCAATTTTATTTTCAAATCATCAAACTTTTTAAATAGTTTCATTAAAAATACATACAACATTAAATCACTGAAAGTTTTTTTGTAAATATTAAAGGTTTTTTTTTTGCTTGTTAACATTTACTGGAATTTTAATCATTTTGGTTAAATAATGTTAAAAAAAACTAATAATCTTTGTAAATTTAAGTAATAAGCTTTGTACATAAAAGAATGGAGATGAGCTGTCTTGTGGCTTTGCTTTCAGTAACCTATCATCTTTCATAAATAATGGTTAAGGAAATAATAAATGGTGACAAATTAAAATACCTGGGTCAATCTCTAGAAGTGTACTTTGAAAACTAAGCCTTAAGTTTAAAGAAACATTAGGAATAAGTTACTTCTAGTTATATAGCTCCTTCTTAGAATACATTTGATTCCATCTTCCTTAAGAATAATCTTTACAGTCGGATAACAAAGTGGTTAAGCTAAAGACTTTAAAACTTTCCCCGTAAGTATGGAACAATATTAAAGAGATGAAATATATTATATCAAATGGCTTAGAGTGTGTGTGAGTGTGTGTGTATCTGTATTTTAAGGAGCAATATTTTCTGTTTACATATTAGCTTATAAAGATTCATTAGATTCTTGAGTAAGGCAAAAGGAAAGAAGAGATATAATTGCATACCTTTTTTGTAGATTTTTAGACATTACCTTTTATAACTTAATTCACATAATAATAATAAAGAAGAGCCAGGGATATAGTCCTCTTGGCAGTACATGTCTTGATATAGTGCGTGTCATTTTGGAGATTTATTTAGTGTACCTGTGAAAAATATTAGTGTATATTTTGATTTATGACAATTAGAAGTTAACAAAAATAATTCTATAATTCTTGAGATAGTTATTTGATTGTGTAAAATTAAAACTTTTTTTTTTAATTCTCAAAATTAAAAATAATGTCCAGACTTGACTATCATCCTTTTGGAAACCTTACTGAATTTTGGCCTAGATACTGATCCACAGATTGCTTTCAGTTAAATATTATCAAGTATTATGAAAAGCTTCATTTGAGCAATTTTAAAGTTTTACTTTCAACTTTTCAGAATAGTCATTTTGCCTTGTTTTTAAATGTGATACACTTAGGGTTTAATTTTTTAAAATTAAGCTAAGAACGCCTGATTCAATGTATTTTGGGAAACATTAAGGCAATGTGGTTTGTCATTGCAGGTTTATCAAGTAGAAGATGTGTGTGAAGAAGAAATGCCAGAAGAGCCAGATGAATGTGTCCGGATGGATAGAACCCCACCACCCCCCACTTTATCTCCAGCAGCTATAACTGTGGGGAGAGGAGAAGATTTGACTTCTGAACATCCTTTGTTAGGTGAGGAAAGGGCAAAATTTGGGAGAATTGTTCCATTTGATACATGTTAACAATGGGGAAAGTTTATTTTTTCACTGGAGATCACATTAAACTAATTTGTTATTGTGGTTATTATAATTGCAGCAAAAGATAGAGTTCAAGGTTGGGTTTTTTTTTTAATGAGGAACAATTAGTTTATTCAAGAATAAATAACAACTGTTGTCTTCTTAGAAAATTCTTTAATAGCAGGGAGTCAGTAGTTTATAGATTGTTCAATACCACCCAAATGAAAAACTTACCATTTCAGTCTTCTAATTTTTAGTGATTTGTACAGATGTGTTTCATTTGCCCATTTAGATAATATGTTGAGCTGTTTCTATCTTAAAAATTAGAATAAATGGGCCAGGCTTGGTGGCTCATGCCTGTAATCCCTGTACTTTGGGAGGCCAAGGCGAGAGGATTGCTGGAGGCCAGGAGTTCAAGACCAGTCTGAGCAAGAGCAAGACTTGGTCTCTATAAACAATAGAAAAATTAGCCACATGTAGTGACATGTGCGTGGTGTCCCAGCTACTTGGGACGCTGAGACAGAATGCTACTTACAAGTTCAAGTAAATTGCCTGTAAGCTCCTCCTCATAATATCAGAGTTACTGTGTACCCTAGTTATTTTACTAAAACATCAGTATAACCTATAGCCCAATGCCTATGTCCTAAAAAAGATATATTCCATGTTATTAAAATTTATGAATATTTTATTTAAGATCAGGGTTGCAAACTACTGTTTGCTGTTCAGTTGTTTCCTGCTGCTTATTTTTGTATAGTCCCAGCTAAGGATGGTTTAAAAATTTTTGAATGGTAGAAAATAATGAAAAGAAGAATAATAACTTATATCATGAAAATTATGTAAAATTCAAATTTCATCATCCATATAAATAAAGTTCTGTGGAACATAGCCATGTGTATTTGTTCAGATATTATCTGTGGCTTTTGTGTTAGTAACCACAAAGTTGAGTAGTTGCAGAGACCATAAGACATCTTTTACAGAAAGTTTACTGACCCTTAATCTAAATAATACTAATCTTGGTTCAGGACTTGTTTTTTTTTTTGTTTGTTTTTTTTTTTATTTTTATTTTTTTTGAGACAGAGTCTCACTCTGTTGCCCAGGCTAGAGTGCCATGGCATCAGCCTAGCTCATAGCAACCTCAAACTCCTGGGTTCAAGTGATCCTCTGCCTCAGCCTCCCAAGAAGCTGGGACTATAGGCATGTGCCACCATGGCCGGCTAATTTTTTCTATATAGTTTTAGTTGGCCAACTAATTTCTTACTACTTTTTAGTAGAGATGGGGTCTCACTCTTGCTCAGGCTGGTTTCGAACTCCTGACCTTCAGCAATCCACCCGCCTCGGCCTCCCAGAGTGCTAGGATTACAGAAGTGAGCCACCATGCCGGGCCCAGGACTTGTTTTAAATATTCTGTTCTATTGAATATCTAATGGTTCTCATGATCATTTTCAGTTAAGAAGGACTACTGTAATAGGCAAGGAAACAAATTGTGATGGGACACTGACTCTGCTGTGAAAGCAACCCTTGTTTGTTTTCTTCAGTATGCTGCATCCCCTTCCCTTCCCTTCTCTCAAGCTTTTATTACTTCACTATTAATGTTAATTTCTGGAAAGCATAGAAGGGGAAAATTAATTTTCTTTTAGCTTTTCCCCCCTTCTGATACATAGAAAATGTTTAGCCAACAAAATTATATATAAGATTTAAGGCCAGGTACAGTGAGAAGCTGAGACAGGACAAATCACTTGAGGCCAGGAGTTCAAAATCAGACTGAGCAACATGGTGAGATCCCATCTCTACAAAATATTTAAAAAAATGGCTGAGTGTGATGGCATGCTCCTGTACTTCCACTTACTTGGAAGTCTGAGGCAGTAGGATTGCTTGAGCCCATGAGTTTAGGTTGTAGTGAGCTATGATGATGCCACTGCACTCTAGCTTAGGCAAGAGAGCAAGAGTCTATCACAAAAATTTAAGACAAGTTTTATATTGCTGCCTTTGTTTACTCAAAATAATACCTCAAAAGATAGATTTAAGAAAGTCTAACTATAGTATTAAATCTTTGTGGTTTCTTTATACTGTAAACTAACTTGCAAAAATAAGAAATGTTTCCATCTAGAATTCAGTTTTTATAAATCTGTAAAAGTTCTTTAAAAATAAAATTAGCATCTCTACAAAAATGTAGAAAAAGCTCATAGCCCTTGCTCAGAAAATAAGACAGTAATCTGTGACAGAGTCCTTTCAGTTAACTTAGCTTTTCTCTCATGCTTATCTTAAATCTAAAGGGTATAATATTTTCTGTATTTCTGTTCTACTGTAATATCTCAGCATTTCTCATGTTTTCAATTTTAGCAGTTTATAAACTAGCAAATAATAGCTACTACTTCTTCAAAAAGTTAGTAGTTTACAGTTCTGTTTTTTTTTTTTTTTTTTGAAGCAGCATCTCGCTCTGTCACCAAGGCTGGAGTCCAGTGTCATGATTATAAATCACTATAAACCTTCAATTGCTGGGCTCAAGAGATCTTCCTGCTTCAGGTTCCTGAGTAGCTAGGATTACAGGCATATGCCACCATGGCTGATTTTTTTTTTTTTTAGGATTGGGAAATGGAGTCTTGCTATGTTGCTGAGGCTGGTATCAAACGCTTGGCCTCAAGTGATCCTCCTTCCTCACCTTCCCAAAGTGCTGGGATTACAGGCATGAATCCCTGACCCTATAGTTCTATTTTTAACAAAATTTAGGGCTATATAAGATTGGTTTGTATTAATATGTATGATCTAGATAGAAATTAATTAGAACATACACCAACTAGTATTCCCTGAGCAAACCAAATTATACCTAATGCAGCTTTATATTTCTAAAGTAACAGAATATCCCTAAATTTGTAAGGGACATTAAAATTTTATTTTGTGTTTCAGTTCCCCCACAGATTTAGTTTTTCTTCCAACAGAAAAATGCCTTTCAATTCCACTTCAGAATTTTGTATCTTTTATGCTTTGTCTCCTAGAAATATCTGTGAAGATTTGGTATGTAGAATAGGATTTTTGTGGAATTTCTCAGTTTGATAACGTATGTGTCCAATTGTGAATTTGTTCTCAGAAATCAGCAAATTAACATTTTTTGATTTTCTTTTTTTTACTTTTTGTAGATTGTGTGACTTTAAACAGATGTTCCCATACAGTTTATTATGGTGGATTATCTGGTGGAACTAGGTTAATTTATGGCTATAATAGTGCTGTGCAAGGCTTATTAATATTAATCATATTGGAGTTACTAATGATAAACTGTGAGTGTTTCCATTTCTGAGACTATGCAGATGATTACTAAACTATTTTATTAGCTGAGTTTTCTATTCTTTACAGATTCCTATTCTTTCTTCTCTCCCTAGTTGGGTTATATTTTGAGCATCTTTGATAGGTGGTATCAATCCTTTTCATACTGATGGTGGAGAAGAGTTAACATAACAATTAAGAGCATGGTCTCCAGAACCAAACTGGGTTAGTATCCCAGCTCCACTACTTATTTGCTGTGTGCCCTTAAGGCAAGTTACTTAATCTCTCTGTCTTGGTTTCCTCATCTTTAAAATTGAGATGACAATAGTATGTACCCATAGGATAATTATAAAGATTAATATGAGTTATCCCATGCAAAGCATTGAACATAGTTCTAGTATATGAGTGCTCAGTGTTATTATCTTTATATGCATGCCCTTTTTTTCTCTTGCTCAGATAGATGTCTGTAGTCACTGAAGTTCCTAGATATCAGCTGGTTCCATCTTTCCACCTTAGGAAAGGGTTGGTGCTACTAAATCGGTAGGAAAAGTCTCCATTATAGGCCATTGGGTCTGTCTTATCGTGGTTTTTAGAGTAGCAAGGGGAGGAATCACAGTGATGCAGCCCAACATTTTGCATTTGCTACAGTGCTCTTCAAAATTGACATATACAGTGCCACTGAAGAGTTAAAAAAAAAATTGTGTGAGGATTTGGAGGTAGTTTTTGTCCTTGAAGTTAAGGGTGATGATTGTGTAACTCATTAAAATTCCTACTTATTCTGTGGATCTCATGATCTTGTTTCATTTAAATGTACTTTCAAGTACTCCCCCACCCTGCCCATATCATTTGGAATATATAAACAGAAATATAGGAAATGTAATGTTTGCATAATGTTTGTATAGCTTAAAATAAAAAAACTTAAGCATGAGTTTTAGTAATTATCTGTAAGTTGATATTCTGAAACATTTTCATGTCTTATGGAATAGTTTTTTAAACTAAGGTTTGAGCAAATTACCCTCTTGCATAAAGTAAAGGATAATAATAGTTTCTACCTCAGAAGGTTATGGTGCAGATTAAATGAGATAAGGAATATAAAGTTCTTAAAACATTTTTTTGAAAAGAACCAGATATTAACTGTTATTGTTATTAGTGTTTATCCTCTTTCATTTTTGCCTGGGTAAACTACTAAAAATTTAAAAATTATTATTATTTTTTTTCAGAGCAAGTGGAATTACCTGCTGTGGCATCAGTCAGTGCTTCAGTAATTAAATCTCCATCAGATCCCTCACACATTTCTGTTCCTCCACCTCCACTCTTAATCCCAGCTGCTACCACAAGGAGTAATAACATGTCTATGCATGGCAGCACTCTCAATATAGAAAACAAACCTCCACAGGCTATTGTTAAACCACAGATCTTGACGCATGTCATTGAAGGCTTTGTGATTCAGGAGGGATTGGAGCCATTTCCTGTAAGTAGCACGCATATTTGTGTGTGTGTGTGTCTGTTTATTATTCACATAACATTATTTCTAAAGTTGTCTTTTATTGTTCTCTAATAAAAAATCGTACAATTTTATTTCAAAAAGTTGTCAATCTTTATCTAGAATTTTATGCTAGTTATTTAGAGATATAAACTAAGGAAAAAGTGAAAAAATTTTCAGGATATAGAGGTATCAATTTTATAATTTTTAGAGAAAGGTAGTTGGAAGTTTACACCAATGAAATAAACTTTTCTATTATTTTTTCTTTGCAGGGGGACTAAAATGACACCTAAAGTATGTTATTTTAAAAATAGTGTTTCAAAGCATGTGATACTTTGCAAGCTATAATTTGAGTGCAGAAAATATTGACTTCCCAATGACCTAATACATCTAAAGTTACCCAATTGATGGTTTAATTAGCAAATAGATTTTCTCATTATTCCTTAATTTCAACCTTCAATCAGATATTAAATATTAAAAGTGCTTTAAAATGTTCAGCTCAAAATGGAGGTGTTCTATCACTATAAGTCTTATAATTTGAGACTAGCTGTACATAATTTCAGGATTCTTATAGGAAATCCAGCTTTAACACACACCCATAAGAAACTGAACACAAAGGCAATTAATTGGGTCACCAACTATCACAATATAAGGTTTTTACCCATGAATCTGAAAATTCAAAGGCCTTCAAAAGAAATATTTTATATTTTTATGTCTACCTATCTTTGATTTATTTTCTAAGAAAAAATATTGATCTCTAGATATTAGCCTATAAATTATGTACATCTAGTTTCAAATCATAAGACTTATAGTGATAAAACACCTTCATTTTGAGCTGAATGATTTAAAGCATTCTAAAAATCTGATTGAAGGCTGCAATTTAGGAACAGTGTTTTTCCCCTATCTGCCACATACTGACTGTGTCACCTTTGACATAGTCAACCTTTTTGACCTTCATTTTGCTCATCTGGCAGATCAAGATGATATTTTGCTTTTTATGGTTGTTGAGAAAATTAAATGTGCATAAATTATTAATATTATGTGTAGTGCCTGGCCCTTAATAACCGTAGCTATTATTATCTGTTATCACTAGTAACAACCATAACTTTGGTTTTTTCAGACTACAAAAGTAATACATGTTCTAAATGGAGAATTTGGAAAATGTATAGAGCAAGTAATCCCCATTAATACCACAATGTGTATGTTTATATTTTTTCATACAATCAAGATTATTATTGTATTTATAGTTCTTCTTTAACTTAATAAATTTGAGCATTTATTTTCCCATATCATTAATAATTCTTTGGAAACATTTTGAAAGGTTACATAATATTCCACTTTATGAACATTCATAATTTATGTAATCCTTTTATTATTGCTGGACATTTAGGTTTCTATTTTTTCACTATTCAGATAGTTCTGAAAGGAATATCTTTATATATAAATCATCCACATTTTAAATCAGTTTCTTAGCATGAATTTCTGGAAGTAGAGTTATGGTATCACATATATATTCATAAGATTCTTGATATATATTGCCAAACTATTTTTTGAAAATATTATTTAAATTTATTCATCCACCAGAAAGAAGTATATGCCTTATCAGCATTGAATATTACAGTTTTTTTAAGCAATAACTTCCGTAAATTTTACTTTAATCATATTAAATGTCTAACTGAAATGAACAAGATTTAAAAAGTTTGTGGGGGATTACACTCTTAAGGTAAAATGTAGAAACTTCCGATAAGCTGTTACTCCCTATATGTGGCAGAAATTCAAGACTTAATCAGCATTCTTGTGGAATAAGATGTTCTAGTCTTGCTAGTGATTCTAGTCTAGCAAGCTAGTGAGGGCTTGCTAGTGATTAAGTAAGTATTTTTGGTTTCAATTGTTTTAGCTGAAAATATTTCTAAAGTAAGTATTCATGACTTAACCAAGTATACTGAAGATAAGTGAATGTTTTGTTGTTAATGTTAATATTTGAGGATTTTCCATTTCTTTTGTGATTACAGCGGACTAAATTGCTAAACTAGGAGTCAGGAGACTTGAGTTCTAGTCCTGATTCTGTTTTTGTGAAGAAATCACCTAAACACTTTGAACATTAATTTCCCTTTATAAAATATATATAGTAGTGGTCTGTCGTGATCATTAATCCTGCAAGTAAAAGGCTTTGTGCATCAAAAACAAATCTTAAAAGTTATTGTAGAAAAGAACTCATTAATTGAGGATACTGGCTAATCAAAATTTATTGTTGATTTTTATTCGTGTTACATTCATATGGAAAACACTGAAGTTTCCAAAGGAAAAAAATTAGCACATAGAGCTTGAGAGAGAATTGCTTAATAAAGTTGAATTTTTTTAAGTTAAAAAAAGAAAACCCAACTTCTAGATATACTGATAGTTATTGCCTTTGTTTTTCAGTGTTGCTGAGCTACTGAAATAGTCATAGTGCAGGATAACTTGATGATTAGTATTAATTTTGAACGTAAGGAATTGCTGAATTTTAAGACTTTTTTAAAACTACTTTCCTAAACTCAGATACTAGGTTTTATTTGACATGACAGTATGAAGCAGTCATACTGTTGGTGACAAGAAATAAAGATTTTATGTCCAGACTGCCTAACCTTTTCTCAAAGAATAAAGCATGTAATGAATGGATCTGATCAGTTGAACAAATAAATTATCACAGACAGCATTCATTTCAAGAGGTTTTTTAAAACCAAGTTGTTTCTGAATGTCTTTTTAGAGATTATTTAATTTTATTCTCTCTCTTTTTTAAAGGTGAGTCGTTCATCTTTGCTAATAGAACAGCCTGTGAAAAAAAGGCCTCTTTTGGATAATCAGGTAATAAATTCAGTATGCGTTCAGCCAGAGCTACAGAATAATACAAAGCATGCTGATAATTCATCTGACACAGAGATGGAAGACATGATTGCTGAAGGTTTGTGGATTATGCTTTAATTTCACTTTGACTTTTACTGCTTGGAACAGGACAAAGATTTTTAATTCTGCACAGATTTTCACTTGGACATATTCACCTTTATTCTCATACAGTGCATTATTTGACTAAAATAATAGAAAAGCTAACGAGACTCTCCATGGCCAAATAACTAAAATAGCAAGATTGGTGTCAATTTTTACAATGTCAGTTTTACTTTTGAAGGAGTATGGGAGGGAAAAGTTCCATTATACATGAGAGGAAGCAACTCAGAATTTTACTGTCAAAACAACCAAGTCTCTTTATTTTTTTAATTAGACTTAAGTAACAAATGACTATTTTACTGAGTTTGCTTAAAAATTTAGAGCTTCTGTGTTGTTTGGTTTTAGACTTTCCACATTCTGATGTTTGATATCAGGTGGATATTAAAATTATATTAGGGATGTACTCTTCAATCAAGAGGCAATTAAATTTGTTCAAAGAGAAAAATCACTAAATCTTCTTAATGTCAAATAATCCTTTCTTACAGGCTTTATTCTAATAATGCATATTCCATAGAAATCAAAGTGGTATGCAAAATGACTGAAGGAAAACAAATACAAATAAACATGAAAATGATATGTTTCATACCTTGAGTTTGCTATTTAAAATCAGCAAATGCTTGTACTAGTGTTGTTAGGTGAATTTCTAAATTTCTGGTTCATAAAAACCAGCTATGTTCTATAGGAGCATCTTCATGAGACTGTCCCTGATTGATTTTGATCATAACCCCACAATTGATATAGTTCAATTTAATGTAAGAGCATTTAGTATAGTCAGGGCTCTACAGTAGTGAATTAACTAACATCTGTGTTCAGGTAATTATCCTCAGTATATCAGCATATTTCATCTAAATTTAATTTATTCATTTTGAAAATATTTACTGAGCCTATACCATATGCCTTTACTTTGCTAAATTAAGCAAAATAGTATGGTGATAAGCAAAATAGATGCTGTCTTTGCCCAGTTTTTCTAACTCTTGAAAGGATGGCACATCTGACATTGTTAGTACTTTATAAATTGTTGAAATGTATTAATCACTGTTTTATTTTTTATTTGAATAGCAAAGAATATAATACTAATATAAAATTTGATTTTTACTGCTAACTTATATTAGGAGTTCAATTTTGTTTTTTTAATTTAAAAGAATGTTAACCATGAAAAATTTCAAACATACATACAATTAGAATTGTGTGATAAACACAACCCATCACTCAGACTCAACAGTGATTTCAGTCATTTCAACATTATTTTGCCACATTAGCTTCATTCATTCATTTTGTTTCTCTTCCTTTGTTCCCTCCCACCACCCTCTTTGAAAATCGTAGTTCTTATTTTATTTCACTGATACATACGTCAGTGTGCATCTCTAAAAATATATGCATTTTCTTATATAATGCCATATCCCACATAACAAAACAGTAATTCCTTGGTGTCATCTAATTCCTGATCCATATTCAGATTTCCCCAATTGTTTAAAAAAAAGTCCTTTATTCGAAGTGAGGTGACACAAGACCCGAAGAATGGGCCCCACTTATACTCGCCATCAAATTGGTATTGACTGATTTACACTATGGTGCTCAAATAGTTGGAGTGTTCACTAGTGATTTGGGGGGTAGAGGGTAAACCCACGTCTGAGCAATGTGGTGGACACTGTGGAGAGGTGGGACATGCTTGAAAAGTATTTGGGGAG
>CAUYRT010066740.1:0-12452 GCA_963574885.1 Lepilemur ruficaudatus | reverse complement strand
GAATGGACCCCCTCGTGGCCAAAGGAATATCCTAAAATTGTCGGCCAGGAGGAGGGAGGCCAGACATGCCTCATCATGCCCCCCTCCCTTCTTGGAGTCCTTTGTGACCCATTGACAGGCCTAAGGGTATGCAAGACAAACCTGCAGGGCCTCAATTTGCATAACAAATCTATGTCCCGTGTCTTATCTCTGATAACCATTCCTTATGTTAAAACATTCCAAGCCTCTAGACAAAGCTTCACGTCTTTAACCAATTACAAGCCAAAGAATATTTAAACCCACCTGTAACCTGTAAGCCCCCGCTTCGAGATGTCCCACCTTTTTGGGCCAAACCAATGTAGCCTCCCACCTATTGATTGATGACTTTACCTGTAACCCCTGTCTCCCTGAAATGTATAAAACCAAACTGTAACCCAACCACCTCGAGTCCACTTGCTCAAGGTTTCTTGGGAGCGGCTCCGGGTCATGGTCCTCAAATTTGGTTCAGAATAAACTTCTTTCAAATATTTCAGAGTTTGGATTTTTTCCGTCCACAGAGTCCTCATCTCCAGCACTTCAGACAGTGACTGTATTTTTAAAGAGGTCATTAAGTGAAAATAAGGTCATCAGGGTGGGCTCTAATCCAATAGATAGAGATCTCAGAAGAAACCAACCCTACCACCTTGACCTTGGACTTCCAACCTCCAGAACCGTGAGAAAATAACTTTTTTGTTTCTTTAAGCCAATCTGCGGTACGTTGTTATGGCAGCCCTAGCAAACCAATACAGCTCCTATCATGGGTTAGAAATAATAGATTTTACATATTGTAATCGTTCCTTCTATGAGCATTTATTGGCACCTACTGCATGCTGGCTGGGACTGGGACTCCGACGAGCCCCATGAGGCACTTGCCTCAGGTGCAAAATTGGAGGCAATGCCAAAAAACCCCAGTCACCATGATAATAATATTTTAATATTTTTTTCAGAGGGGGTCTCACTGTGTTGCTCAGGCTGGAGTGCAGTGGCTGGATCATAGCCCAAGGTAACCTCCAACTCCAGAGTGCAAGCGATCCTCCTGCCTCAGACTCTCAAGTGTCTGGAGTAAAGGTGGACACCACCATGTCCAGCTAATATTTTTATTATTATTATTTTTAGAGATGGAATCTAGCTATGTTGCTCAGGCTGGTCTGGAACATACAATCTCAAGTGATCCTCCCACCTCAGCAAGCCCAATCACTGGGATTATGGACATAAGCTACTGCAAGTAGATTAAAAAAAAAAAGATCAAAAAGTCAAAGTCAAAAGAGTCCATGATGAATGAAACGTCACAACATTTTCAATAAGGACAAAATCAGGCCAGGCGGGGTGGCTCACGCCTGTAATCCTAGCATTCTGGGAGGCTGAGGCGGGAGGATCGCTCAAGGTCAGGAGTTCGAGACCAGCTTGAGCAAGAGTGAGACCCTGTCTCTACTAAAAAAATAGAAAGAAATTAATTGGCCAACTAAAAATATATAGAAAAAATGAGCCAGGCATGGTGGCGCATGCCTGTAGTCCCAGCTGCTCGGGAGGCTGAGGCAGGAGGATCGCTTGAGCCCAGGAGTTCGAGGTTGCTGTGAGCTGGGCTGATGCCACGGCACTCTAGCCCGGGCAACAGAGTGAGACTCTGTCTCAGAAAAGAAAGGAGCCGTGGGGAAGTGCACTTTTGCCCGCTTGGACGGTTAAGCAAATGGGTTTAGTAGGGAGGTCTGGCGCGGCTGTGTGACAAGAACAGGGGCTGCAAGCCAAAGTCACAGCCTGTGACCGCTGAGCTAGGCAAGAGCCTTAGTAACCACCAGAAAGCTCTTGCCAGGGACAGCCTGCAGCCCCTGCTTACGGAGGCACAAACTGAGAGTCTCAGCCCCCCAGGACTCTGCCTCCTGCCTGGGGCTCCAGGCCACACCTTAGGGACTTCCTTTAGAGCCTTAAGCAAACTGTTTTACATTTCTTTGTTTGCAAGCTGCCCTAGGGGACCTCGGGGCTGGGGACTTTCCAGCAAGCCCGGCCCCTCCTCACCTGCAAACACACCCATCAGCTTCTGCCCCGGTTTTCACCTTCGCCCCTAACCCGATTCCTCAGATCCCTCAAGACTCCGCGGCACTCATGGGGGCAACACATATTTCCTGGAGGCACAGCTAGGAAGGCAACAGACAAAAATCTCTGCCCTCAGGGAGTTGGCCACTTGGTGGAGGAAGTAATCAAATATTAGCACAAACGAGCTCTCTCCAGTTGTGCCAGGAGCTCCAGGTAGAAAGAACAAGGAAGGACAGGGTATGAGAGGAGAGCGATGTAATCGAGCCTGGGGGATCCAGGAGGGCTTCCCGGAGGAAGTGACTTTGAAGCTGTTATCTGAAAGATGAGAGTTAGTGGAGCCAAAGTGGGGAGGGCCATCCAGGCAGAGGGAAAAGCACGTGCAAAGTCCCCGGGGTGGGAGCCAGGGTCGAGAAGCTGAATGAAAGCCATGAGTCCCCCAGCCATACCACCTCTAATAAGTGAGCATAAACACAGAAGCTGATATGGTATAGGGTTGCCAGCACACAAAACAAACACAGGAGGGGCTGCTTTAGATGCACTAGGCAGGGCATGTCTCTAGAACAGTCTTAAAGGGCCCCATAGAAAATACTGAAAATGTTTTGGCTTTTTGGGCCATGCGGTTTTATCACAAAAGCAGCCATAGGCAGTAGGTAAACGAATGGGCATGGTCCTGTGTTTTAATAAAATTTTATTTGTAGGCACCAAAATAGGAATTGCTTACAATCTTTATGTGACTTGAACTAGTATTCTTCTTTCAATTTTTTTTGTTTTTCTTTTCTTTTTTTTTTCTTTTTTGAGACAGTGTCCTGTTCTGTCGCCTGGGCTAGAGTGCCATGGCATCATCATAGCTCACTGCAGCCTCCAACTCCTGGGCTCAAGCGATCCTCCTGCCTCAGCCTCCCCAATAGCTGGGACTACAGGCACCACCATGCCTGGCTAATTTTTCTATTTTTAGCAGAGACAGGGTCTCACTCTTGTTCAGGCTGGTCTCGAACTCCTGACCTCAAGCAATCCTCCCACCTCGGCCTCCCAGAGTGCTAGGATTACAGGCGTGAGCCACCCTGCCCTCCATTCTCTTTTTATGACTTTGCCACAATGTATTAATATTTATCCATTTTACTGTTGGTAGGCATGGGCGTGGTTTCCAGCTTGGGGCTGTTATGACCAACGCTGCTATGGAACATTCTAGAACGTCGTCCTGACAACATTTCTGTCGGGTGCATACTGAGGGCTAGAATTGCTGACCACACGGTGTGGACACATCCCTTTAACCAAAGTGCAAACCAGGACCATTTGCAAAATGAAAGGGGCACTGGCTTCATTGTACCAGGATGACAGTGTACACCGGGCCCCTGGGATGTGTCCTCGCTCTGCCGCAAAGTGAACACACGAGTGGAGACCCCAATGAGGAGAACCCCCTATATATCTTGTGCTTGCTCTAAGCCTCGTTTGTAAAATGAAACTACCTAGTCCCGGCCTACACCCACGGATCTCACCCAGGAGGATGCGCCCCCCCGTCCCCCGGGGACGCTTGGCAATGTCTGGGGACAATAGTGGTTGTCGAGACTGGGGGGTGCTCCTGGCATGGGGTGGGTGGAGGCCAGGGACACTACTCAGCACCCTGCAGTGCCCATGACGGCCCTGCCCCAGAGAATTATCTAGCCCAATTGTCAATGGTGCTGTGGCTGAGAGACTGTGAACATGATGGTTGGAGGTTTGAAATTGTAATATGCTCTAATTATTTTGGAGCTGCCACACGGATTGTGGCCTCTCATTCCACACATATTTAGGGAGTACTTCCTTTTTGCCAGGCATTAACCGCTCAGCTGGGGACACGGCTTAGAGTCTAGTGGAAGTGATGGTGAGGAGGGGATGCGACAGATCTTGCAGGGCTTGGTGGGCCCAGGGGAGGACTTGGGCTTTGACCCTGAAGAAGGTGGAAGCCATTCAGGGCTGTGGGCAGAGGAGGGACGGGACCTGACTCAGGTGCTCATAGGCGCCCTCTGGTGGCTGCTGCAGAGAGGACAGACTGTGTGGGGAGAAAGGCAGGAGCCTGGGAACAGCTAAAACAAGAGACAGAGGGGGGCCCAGTGGCTCAGGCCTGTAATCCTAGCACTCTGGGAGGCCAAGGCGGGAAGAACGCTCAAGGTCAGGAGTTTGAGACCAGCCTGAGCAAGAGCGAGACCCCGTGTCTACAAAAAAATAAGATATTAGCCGGGCATGGTGGTGGCACCTGTAGTCCCAGCTACTTGGGAGGCTGAGGCAGGAGGATCGCCTGAGCCCAGGAGTTGGAAGCTGCAGTGAGCTATGCTGATGCCACTGCACTCCAGCCTGGGCAACAGAGCAAGACCCTGTCTCAAATCAACCAACCAAAGAACAAAAGACAGACACAAAAGAAGAAATCCTGCGTGATTCCACTCACAGGTGGTCCTTAGAGTCATTAGATCCATGGAGACAGGAAGTAGGATGGTGGCTGCCAGGGGCTGGCGAGGGAGTGGGGAGTGAGTGTTTCATGGGGACAGAGCTTCAGTTTGGGAAGATGAGAAAGTTCTGGATGGAGGGTGGTGACGGTTGCACAGCACTGTGAATGTGCTCAATGGCCGCTGAGCTGTGCACTTAACAGTGCCTAAGATGGTACATTTTATGTTACCACAATTTTCAAAAATGAGGTGATATCTTGCTACGCTGTCTGGGCCGGAGTGCAGTGGCTACTCAAATTCCTGGGCTCAAGCAACCTTCCGGCCTCAGCTCCCCGAGCAGTGGGACTCTAGGCACTAATCAGGGCTTAGCCTGGCTGGAATTATTCTTTTATTTTCCCTGGGGGCTTGATCATTGGTAACACGCAGACATACAGCTGATTTTTGTGTCTTAATTTTGCATGCTGCAACTTTGCTGCTGAGTTCATCTCTTCTAACAGTTTGTTCGGGGTTTTCTACCTGTGTGATCACATCACCTGTGAAGAGACAACTTTCCTTTCCAATATAGATGCCCTTTCTTTCTTTTTTTCTTTTTTTCCATTTTTAGTAGAGACGGGGTCTCACTCTTGCTCAGGCTGGTCTAGAACTCCCGGCCTCAAGCGATCCTCCTGCCTCGGCCTCCCAGAGTGCTGGGATTACAGGTGTGAGCCACTGCGCCCGGCCTAGGCTTGTTTCTAACATCTCATTTAGAGGCAGAAAATGTCATCTATTGTGATAATACATTGCTCTGTACTGGAATATATCCATATAAATACATATACTGTATTTATTTATTAATAAATGGTGCTTTCAATATGCAGCTACCATCAAATTCACAATTGCACAGGTATTCTTTTTTTTTTTTTTTTTTTTGAGACAGGGTCTCACTCTGTCACCCAGGCTAGAGTGCCGTGGCATCATCCTAGCTCACAGCAACCTCAGACTCCTGGGCTCAAGCAATCCTCCTGCCTCAGCCTCCCGAGTAGCTGGGACTACAGGCATGCGCCACCATGCCTGGCTAATTTTTTCGATGTATTTTTAGTTGGCCAATTAATTTCTGTCTATTTTTAGTAGAAACGGGGTCTCGCTCTTGCTCAGGCTGGTTTTGAACTCCTGACCTTGAGCGATTCTCCCTCCTCAGCCTCCCAGAGTGCTAGGATTACAGGTGTGAGCCACCACGCCTGGCCTCACAGGTATTCTTGTGTGGGAAATGACTCCATTTCTTTAAGTACAAAAAGGAAATAACTGTATCTATATATACATCTCTCCATCTATCCCCATGTCTGTTACATAACCGCGGAGGTGGTTTGTGAATTTGGTCGCAATTGGGAAGGATCTGATTTAGATCTGAGGAATTCTGTCTAAAAACTGGGCTGCGGGGCTGGGCGTGGTGGCTCATGCCTGTAATCCCAGCATTCTGGGAGGCCAAGGTGGGAGGATTGCTTGAGGCCAGGAGCTGGAGGCTGCAGTGAGCTGTGATGACACCATTGCATTCACTCCAGCCTGGGCGATAGAGCTGAGACCCTGTCTCTAAAAAAAAAAAAAAAAAAAAAAAAAAAAAAAAACTGGCTGTAAAGGTATAAATTGGTTGTGCAGAGATTTTCCACACCCTCCCTCTCTGCTTTACTGTTCTACATACTTCTTATCACAGTCTGAATTTCTTCTACATTTAGCTTTTTCTTTATTTTTTTTTTGTTTTGAGGAGGACAAGGTCTTGCAGTCTTGCTCTGTCAGTGCAGAGCATCTGGGGTAGAGTCCAGTGGCATCATCACAGCTCACTGAAGCCTCCAACTCGTGGACTCAAGCGATCCTCCTGCCTCAGCCTCCTGAGTAGCTGGAACAACAGGTGCACACCACCACACTTGGATAATTTTTAAATTTTTTGTCCAGATGGGGTCTTGCTATGTTGCCCAGGCTGGTCTCCAACTCTTGGCCTCATGTGATCTTTCCACTTTGGCCTCCCAAAGTGCTGGGATTCCAGTCACAGGCCACCACACCTGGCTGTATTTAGCTTTTTATTTTGCTTGTTTTTCATCCCTCTCCTGAGGACCTCAGATCATGAGGACAGGGAATTCTGCCCATTTTGGTCACCACTGTGTCTCAGCATCTCCAAAAACGGTTAGCAAACTATGACCCTCAGCCCAAATCTAACCTCACACCTGTTTTTATACAGTCCCTGAGCTAAGAATGGCTTTTTCTTTCTCCTTTAAACGTTGGATGAACAAAAGCAAAAGAATAGTATCTGATGACGCGTGACAATACATATGATTGAAATTGCAGTGTTTATAAAGTTTTATTAGCACACAGCTACACCTTTGTTTTCATACAGTGTGTGGTTGCTCTTGCCCTAGATGGCAGAGTTGAGTCATTGCTACAGACATGGTGGGTAGTCCACAAACAGAAAACTACCTCAAATTTGGTAAAAAACATTTGTAGATCCCCGAACCAAAACTGTGTCTGGCATACAGTAGGCGCTGGGTAAGTTAGAGAGGCTATTGCTGAAGACCTGACGCAAGAGTCTGAAGCAGTTTACGACTGTAGCCCATGGCGACCATGGGACCCAGATTACCATCATGGTTTGGCCAATGTCTGGGCAGGTACTTCCCATCTCTGAGCCTGGATTTCATCATCAGAAAATTGGGGTCGAGAGGAATAGTGATAACAAGCAAAACCCTTTGATCTGGCAGCTTCTAGGAAAGGGCTCAGGAATGTCAGCTAACTGACAACCACGAGTCTCTTGTGATCCGTTCCCCACCTTCAGCAAGTAATTAGCAACTCACAGTCCACGTTGTTTCATCTGTTCTTCCCCCACCCACGCCTTTCCCATTCTTCCTTTTTATTTATTTATTTATTTATTTATTTTTGAGACAGGGTCTTGCTCTGTCGCCCAGGCTGGAGTGCAGTGGTGTCATCACAGCTCACTGCAGCCACAAACTCCTGGGCTCAAGCGGATGCTCCTGCCTCAGCCTCTCGAGTAGCTGGGACTACAGGTGCATACCACCATGCCTGGCTAATTTTTCTATTTATTGTGGAGATGGGGTCTGGCTATGTTGGCCAGGCTGGACTGCAGTGGCTATTCACAGATGGCATCCTACTACCGATTAGCACAGCACCTGCTCCTTTTCCAACACGGGCCAATTACTCTCCTTAGACAAGCAGATCCCCAGCTCCCAGGAGGCCACCACACTGATGCTGAACTTAGTGCAGACACCCGACTGGCACCGCGCTTGATAGCCCAGAATTCCTGGGCTCCCACCTCAGGCTCCCAAGTAGCTGGGACAACAGGCACACACTGCAGCGCAGGCTTGCCATTATTTCAAAGCAAATCCTATGCCATTTCTTCTATAAATATGCTTGAAACTTGTTTCTGATACAGACTCCTTTTGAAACAGACACAATACCATTATCATAGAAAATCTTCAAACCATAAGAGTTGCAAAAATCTACAGGTCTGATAAAATTTTATAGAACTACACACACACACACGCACACAGAGCATGTATAATCTGATGAAATCTACATAATGTCTGCACTTGAGTTGATTGTATTGTACTAACATCCATTTCCTGGTTGCCAAAACACAATATGGTTATGTATGGTTATGTATGTTGTTATTCCAAAGGGTACCCAAAACTCTGTACTATTTTTGGAACTTCTTGTACTAAACTTTATCAAAACAAATAAAAATCAGGCTGGGTACAGTGGCTCGGGCCTGTAATCCCAGCACTTTGGGAGGCCCAGGCAAGAGGACTGTTTGAGGCCAGGAGTTTGAGGCCAGCCTGGGCAACATAGCAAGACCCCCATCTCTACAAAAAATAGGAAAATTAGCCAGGCTTGTGGCGCAGGCCTGTAGTCCAATGAGCTGAGCAGAAGAATTTGGCTTTACAGAGAAAGGTTGAAGAAAAGCAAAAATAAAGAATAAAAAAAAAGTGTACTAGTTCTTTCAAAGGCAGAGACAGGGAGACAAAACAATAGAAAAAATAAGTGATTAGTTAACACCAGGTTACTTCTGGCTTCCTTTTTGAGTAAGGATTAAAGCAAAGGGAACGTCACTATCATGCCCATTGAAGGTTGAAACTGACCCCTTTGAGAAATTAGCTGTTATGTCTCCCTCCAGACATCTCGGAAGCTCAGATAATTTTAGTTTAGGTTTGGTGACCTGGAACATCAGTGTGAACGACTCCACTTTTGTTATTTTTGAGACAGAGTCTGACTCTGTTGCCCGGGCTAGAGTGCCGTGGCGTCAGCCTAGCTCACAGCAACCCCCAACTCCTGGGCTCAAGCGATCCTCCCGCCTCAGCCTCACGAGTAGCTGGGACTACAGGAATGCGCCATCACGCCCGGCTAATTTTTCTATATATTTTTATATATTTTATAAAAAATATTTTATATATTTTTCTATGTATTTATATATTTTTAGATTACAGGTGTGAGCCACAGCGCCTGGCCTTTTTATTTTTTTATTTTTCTTTTTGAGACAGTCTCACTCTGTTGCCCAGGCTACAGTGCTGTGGTGTCAGCCTCGCTCACAGCAACCTCAAACTCCTAGGATCTGGCTCACGCGTGTAATCCTAGCACTCTGGGAGGCCAAGGCGGGCGCATTGCTCAAGGTCAGGAGTTCGAAACCAGCCGAAGCAAGAGTGAGACCCCGTCTCTACTAAAAATAAAAAGAAATTAATTGGCCAACTAAAAATATGTAGAAAAATTAGCCGGGCATGGTGGCACATGCCTGTAGTCCCAGCTACCTGGGAGGCTGAGGCAGAAGGATCGCTTGAGCCCAAGAGTTGGAGGTTGCTCTGAGCCAGGCTTACGCCACGGCACTCTAGCCCGGGCAACAGACTGAGACTGTCTCAGAAAGAAAAATAAAAAGTAAAAAGGCCAGGCGCAGTGGCTCACACCTGTAATCCTTGCACTCTGGGAAGCCAAGGCAGGAGGATCACTTGAGTCCAGGAGTTTGAGGTTGCAAGGAGGTATGATGACGCCTGGACAACAGAGCGAGACCTGTCTCCAAAAAAAAGAAAAAGGAAGACAATTTACAGAATTACTGAATTTGCTTTTGCTTTTGGCATCCCATTGAACTGTTGTCCAATTCCTGCCCTGAGAATTATCATCCCATAGGGTAGGTTTTGGAACGTACATTTTTGTCCTCATATCTCCTGCTTTGGACGCAAAAAAGTTTGAGCTCTGTTTCTCGACGGCACTGGCGAGCTAAGGAGAGCGTTTGAGGGGACGAGTTCCCGGTCGGTGCAGATTCCCAGGTTTTACGGTGGGTGGGGAGTCGCCCGCAGAGACGCGAGCTGTACCGGCTCCCGGAAACTGGCGAGGGCGGACTCCCGCGCTCCCCGGCCTCCGTCCCGCCGGCGGTGCGGAGCCCGCCAGGCCCCGGATGTGCGGCCGCCGGGGTCTGGTTCGCCGAGGGCGCACCCAGGCGCCGCGCTGCACGCACTGGCGGCCCCTGCGGTTGAGCAACCGTCCCCTCCCCTGACGCCGCCGGGAGTCTGGGCACGCACCTGGCGGCTGCTGCGCGCGCCGATCCGCCGCACCTGGTCGCATTGTTGTCGCCGCCGCCCCCTCCCGCGTGCTGTCCCCAGACGCGACCCAGCACCCGCCCCCCAACCTGTGCGGCGCGCCTACCCCTTTAAGAAGGCAGACGCCTAGGGGTGGGCGTGACCGCCGCGAGCGAAAGCCGAAGGGGGAGCGGGAGTTTGGCGTCTCTGATTGGCCCGGGGTCCGGGCGGCGGCCGCGTGCGCTTGCGCAATGCGCAGCAGCGCGCACCGTTGGGGAGAAGAGCGTGCGCGGGTGATAATTGGCTCGAGCGGAGGCCCCGCCCGCGAGTGGCGGGCGGTCACGTGACGCGACGGCTGGGGGCTCCCGGCGCGGGGGACGCTGGTGGCCAAGATGGCGGCAGAGCTGGTGGAGGCTAAAGTGAGTGAGCGGCGGCGGCGCCGGCCGGGGCGGGCGGGCGGGCCAGGGGGCGGGGGCCGGGCCGCAGGCTGAGGTCTGCGCCTTCCGCCCGGGGCCCCACGGCGCGGCCCGCCCGCGGCTCGCCGTCCGGGCCCCCGACCCCCGCCCCCGGGGCTGAGGGTGCGGGCGGGGGGCGGGGAAGCCGGGGGCGGGGCCCCCAAACCTCTGCCCTGTCTTCGCGCCGGGGGTCGGTGCCCCCGACGCTGCTCGAGCCGGGGGGGTCCAGGTCCCCAGCGCGGGGACAAGGCCGCGCTTGCCGGCTTGGGGAATGGTCTCCCTGGACGGCGGGACGGGCCGGGCTACTCCTGCTTTCCTCTTTCCGAGCCGGCGTCCGTGCTCCGGTCGGGGGGGGAGTGTCCGCGCCTCTCCGCCCCCATGGCACCGGGGGCTTTAGCTGGGTCTTATCTTCCCCGCCCAGCAAGCCAGTCTGGGGCTTGCGACTCCCTCCTTGCTCGGAAGGGTCCCCTGACTCCCGCGTAGTGTTCTGTCACCAAACCACATTATGTCTTCTTGGGGTCTGCACCCCAGACGGGTTGGGAGCCCCTGTTCCGCTCCCGCGTTGGTCCCGGAGCCCCGCCCCCCTCCTGACACTGTCTACACCCCAGGGTGCGCTCTGGGTTAACAGGGGTCCCACCCTTTCCCCTCCCCAGGGACTGGAGCCCTGATCCCTGTTCTTGCTCAGAGACCTTCCTTACTCCCCATTTTCGGTCCGGAGTCCTGGGCTCTGCTTTTCTTCTTAGTTTCCCACGGGACAGAATCTGTGAACCTATTGACTCTGCCTCTGAGGCTTAGAAGCCCCACACTTGCAGGATCCCATCGTATCTCCGAGCGTTGGCTGCCCCTACACTCCCTAGTGATTCTGCATAGGTCAGACTCCCTTCTCCCTACACAGCCCCCAGAATGTTTCTGCACTCCAGCCCTGGCTTCCTAGTCTCCTCCTTTTCTGCCTGTTACACTGATCCTTGGAGGGTCCTCGCTGGTCAGGGTAGGCCTCTTTAGAATAACTCCTGTTGCTGCTTCATTGTGCTCTGGGTCCTGGTCCAGGTTCCATGTCCTGTAGATACTGTCCTCTGTCCTAATTTGGGGCTCCTTTTAACCGTCTTGGGACTGAGCTCAGAGTGACCTCGTCCCAGGAATGTACCTTCTTCAGGTGCCTCCCCAGAGATATGGGTCCAGGACCCTTAGAAGTGCACTCAAGACCACTCCTACCAGGGAGATAGGAGACCCCCAGCCTCCTTCTGGTTTTCCCTCCACGAGGTCCTGACCTGCCTGTGTTTTTTTTTTTTTCTTTGCCTTACTCCTCCCTCTTCTTTTCCTGCTGGATCTGAGATCCAGCCTCAAGGTTCTGTGGTGAGAGGATACACCCTGTCCTCCAGCCCCCAACTCTATCGCACACACACTTCTGCTCCTCTCTAGGGTTTTGAAAAACGGAGACATGCCTTCTAGACATGTAGGTCTGAACTGTGCAAACCCAAGATGACAGTCTCCAGGCTTGAAGTTCCCTGGAGCCCTGAAATGTAACCTCCTGTCGGGGCTGTGGACCCCACTCCTCCCACCCTGGCCTCGGGTTGGGTCTGCACTCTTTTTTTTATACTGTCCAGGGCCTTGACATCTGATCTGATGAACTCTTCTTGACCCTCTCGCAGCTGGGCCCCCCACCCCAATTATATCAAGTTGACTCTTCTTTCAAGTTCTCTAAACTGTGAGCCTACATTGGGGGGGGTTGGGGCTGCGGCACAACTTCCCCAACCCTAGGGAGCCCTCTGTCTCCTTGAGTGTCTTGCTGCCATCGCAAAGTGCCCTAAATGTCATGGAAATGACCCCCCCTTTTTTTTTTTTTGTTTTTTTTTTTTTTGAGACAGAGTCTCACTCTGTTGCCTGGGCTAGACTGAGTGCCGTGGCGTCAGCTTAGCTCACAGCAACCTCAAACTCCTGGGCTCAAGCAATCCTTCTGCCTCAGCCTCCCGAGTAGCTGGGACTAC
>CAUYRT010066738.1:0-35637 GCA_963574885.1 Lepilemur ruficaudatus | reverse complement strand
CACTCTTACACTGTTGGTGGGACTGCAAACTAGTGCAACCTCTGTGGAAAGCAATATGGAGATACCTCAAAGAGCTACAAGTAGAACTACCATTTGATCCAGCAATCCCATTACTGGGCATCTATCCAAAAGAACAAAAGTCATTCTATAAAAAAGACATCTGCACCCGAATATTTATAGCAGCACAATTCACAATTGCAAAGATGTAGAAACAACCCAGGTGCCCATCAGTACATGAGTGCATTAATAAAATGTGGTATATGTATACCATGGAGTACTATTCAGCTATAAGAAGCAATGGTGATATAGGACCTCTTGTATTTTCCTGGATGGAGCTGAAACCCTTTCTACTAAGTGAAGTATCCCAAGAATGGATGGACAGGCACCACATGTACTCACCAGCCAATTGGTATTAGCTGATCAACACCTAAATGGACACACAGGAACACCATTTATCGGGTGTCGGGCAGATGGGAGGGGGGAGGAGGGGATGGGTATATACATACATAATGAGTGCAATGTGCACCATCTGGGGGATGGTCAGGCTTGAGGCTCTGACTGGAGGGGGGAGGGGGGCAAGGGCAATGTACGTAACCTTAACATTTGTACCCCCATAATATGCTGCAATAAAAATAAATAAATAAACAAATAACTACAAAAAAAAAAAAAGAAAACTGAAAGAATTGTGCATCTCAAGAATACTTAAGAAGTCTCCAAAAAAAACTCAAATAAAAAACAAGGACGCCAGAGGAAACTTTCATCTCTAACATATACAATCTTACAGCAAACAGCAAATACAGCCTAACCCCTAGCGACATAAACATAAAAGCTTGCACTACAGGCCTATTTATCTCAGCTCTTTTTAACCATTTAGTTAGTTTTATGTCTCAACTTGGCTAGGACGTGGTACCCATGGTACTCAATTTTTTGTCAACTACCAGCCTAGATGTTATTGTGAAGGTATTCTTTAGATGCGATTAACATTTAAATTAGTAGACTTTGAGTAAAGCAGATTACCCTCCATAATGTAAGTTGGCCTCACCCAATCAGCTGAAGGTCTTCAGAAAAACCTACGATTCCCAGAAGAGGAAGGAATGCAGTCTACCTCCAGACTGCCTTAGGACTTGCACTACAACATCAGCTCTTTCCTGGGGTCACCATTCTGCTGGCCTACCCTGCAGAATTTGGATGTGCTAGATCACAGTCACATGAGCCAATAACTTAAAGTAAGTTATTGTCAACTTCTCTGCGCACCCTCCTGATAATGATACCTTTCTTCATTCCTTTTCATTATTTTGTCAGAAATCAGTGATCTCTTAAAATTTAATATGCCATCCCCTTTGTATTTCTTTCTAAAAGTCATTTTAAAACTTCATGACTGAATTTAATGTCCTTTTCAAAAATCACATTTTTGTAGTATTTTATAATGACAACCTTTTGCCTCTTGAAACTCTTTCTTATTCATGAGATATTGCACTGTACTTCTCTCTCCTTACTTCCTTAAACAGTCTTTTCATCTCTTTTACTAAAATTGTCCTTCTTCTTATCCATTGACAGTATCAGCAAATATCCTTTTTTCAAATTTCCCATTGTTTTAAGTCTTCCCTCTAACTATAACATTAAATATCTACATCTGAAGATCAAACTCCCTCCCAAGTGTCAGATCTATGCTTCCAACAGTTTGGTAAAAATCTCTAAATGGAATTCCTGTTAGTAACTAAGATAAAAACTATCTAAAAAAGCTCAAAACCTTACCCTCAAAACAAGTTGTACTTTCTGAAAATAACTTCTTCCTGACATTGCCACCGTTTGCCTGATTTCTCCAGACTGAAAACCTAAGAGTCATTTTCAAATCACTGTCAAGCATTTATGGTTCCATTTACATACCTTTAGTTCCTGCAAAGCTAATAATTCAGGTCCATGTCAGTACTTAGACTATGAAACATCCTCCTAACAGATTGTCCAACATAAAATTACTCTTATTTCAGCCTATAATCTTACATATTATCTATGAAACAAACTATAAATTTCAGTATTACCCAAATATACTCTACACTGCTATCTTCATACATTTTTCCTACTATTTACCCTGGGGAAAATCCTCCAACAATCTTTTCCTATTGAAATCTATTTGAAATGGCAAGATATTTGCACTGAATTTAATCTCTCCTTCCTTTGAATCTTTGCAGCATTTTGCTTGTGACTCTCTCATGGCACCATAATACATTATTTTTTATTCTATTTCAATCATACATCCAACAATGTTCAATGAGCATGTTATGAGTCTGGCAATGTAAATATTAGGTGCTGAGTATAAAGGGTCAATGAGAGAGAAATAGGCCCCACCCTTATAAAGCCTAAAAACTAGTATAGGAGAATACAGTTATTTGCACCTTCCTTTTATCCTCATCCTAATCCTCAAAGGGATTCAAAAATCATTAAAGGCAAGATATGTAACTGAATTTTTCCACAATACCATCACGGGACAATATATACATTTAATACAATATTTTGTTAAACCTAACAACAACCTCGTAGAAAGTTATAAACATCATTGTATTAAAATGTACATGATTTAAGCTAAGAAACTTGGGGGGTGCTACAAACAAATAAGTTCTCTTGTGGGAATTGAATATTTTGTGTATAAGCTATGTAAGTCTGCTCAAAAAGATAAATAATAAAATAATCTCTACCCAAGGAAGCAGAGCAGAAAAAGAATTTAGCAAAGAAAAGGGGAAAATACACTGTCATTTACAAAAGCCAACATCTTTTTTTAATGGTATGTTATAACTATCCAGAACCAGTAAAGTGAAGAGCACTCACTAAAAGCAGTGCAAACTTAATGTCAAAGGATATTAAAAAGAGTGCCAAATCCCATTCTCCTTCTTCATAGAAAAGAGTTGTTAACTAAGAAAGAGACTGTCGGCCTGGATCTAAATTTCCACAGATTTCTTAAATCTTGGAGTGGCCAAGTTTTTTTCCTATGAAATGTGAATGCAAATGATGTTTGCCACTCCTGGATCATAAGATTGTATGTATTAGGCAGCTTAGCCTAGCCCTATTAATACACCAGAAACATGACAATATTTACCTATTTTACAAAGCATTTTGATATTGTTTGATACTCAGGTGGCACATATAACTGTTTCTTTCTGGAATAAGCTGATTAAAATGTTATTGTTAAAATTTTATCATTATAGTATCAATTATGACATTGTCTGTAAGAAAAACACAACTTTGGAGAAGGTATAAATTTCAAATTGATATGTCATATTGGAATCTACATTCCATTTTAGAAAGAATTTATGAGGATGTAGGGAATGGAACTTTTAGTCCTTTAATAAAACAACTTTATAATAATAACTATTAGATAAAAGTTCTTATGACCTTTTAATTGGTTAGAAAGTCAAAAGTCTGAAGTCTGACTTCAAAAGTCTGAAGAGTATAGTTGCCAAAAGGGTACCTCCATTTACACCAGAAAAATTACAGTTAATTTAGTCATTAATGAGCAATTGGGTAGAAAATGAATTTAAATATTATATGATACCGGCCACTTCTATTTTTGAGATATTTATATCTTGAAAATGGTTTCTAGAAGTACCAACCATATGCATTGTTGCAGTGATAACATACTGATTATACAATCATACACAATTTTACATATTACACATACATATTTATATAATTATATACACAATTATCTGTAATTATGTACTTTACTTTTTATATGTAAAAGATAGGATTTTACTAATTCAAAAATACAGGTTTTTAAAAGAGTATATAGAATCACCTCAGTTATTGTTGATCTTTTCTACAAATAAAACCATCTAAATATTTACAAGTTTCAGAAGTGAATAACTGCTAATAATAAAGGCAAAATTCAACAAAACAACAAATAAGAGCTAGACACTCTTATAAAACTATAATATAAACTAAAGAGTTTTAATGTATAAATTTCATAGGCTATTAATTCAGAAAACAATAGGCTACAAGCAAAATATTAAAATGAAGAATACTAATCTGACTATAGTTATTTCAAAATAGTAATGCTTTAACATAATCACCCTGATAATTCCTAATGAACATTACTGCAAAACTAATTAAAATTAATTTTAAAGATCTAATACCCAAGGCAAATATAATACTTTTCAGTATTTTTTATTATAACACCAACCTGTTCCAATTCTTGTATTTTAGCATCCTTGACTTGCAGGATTTCTAGAACTTTTCTGTCTTTAGCTTCAGATTTCTGTTTTTCTCTAGATACAAAATATATATATAGAGAGAGAGAGTTTATCAGTGATAATTGATAGCTAATAGTTTAAATTTTCACATCCTAAAAATGAATATCACTTTAAAATACAGAAAATGAAATCATCTTAGGTTGACAGCTCTTTCAGAATTAATCAGAAACCATATGGCAAGTGACAGCAACTTACAACTGCTGACAACTAAGACAACTTCATATCAAAACAGTTTAGTTTCCAGATTTAGATATATGATTTTAAAAACCACATAAAACATGGTTTAACCTTGATTGCAATAGCTATAATGTCATCAATTTGAAAATAATTAAAAATTAGGAACTATGTTCTGGTTAACTTAAACATTTTATATACACAATTATATTAAGGATAAAATATTACCATTTTTAAGTAAGAGTCTCAAAAGAGAGTGAGACAGAGATTTACTAATAATCAAGATCCCGTAACACTACAATTTTTGGATTTCTGACACCTTTCTATACATTTCTAGTCTCTGAGAATACTACTAACTATACTAAATGGTAGTTGAATAATCAAAGCATATTTCTCTGGGAAACAGAAACTCATACTACTTGGAAATAACGATTATCTTCTAAAAATAAACAAATACAGCTTAAAAAAAGAAAAGGAGGGGAAAGGAAAAAAAACAAAGGTCTTAAGATATTATATAGTCAGGCTACTATTGGTCAATTTACATCATAAATGAGGAGAAATTTATTAGACACTTATTTATGTTTTTAAAAAACTTTAAAATAGGTCAAACAAATAGGAGTATACATACCTAAATCACCCAAGAATCACAGAATGTACAGGTAAGAAATAACAAAAGAATTCTTAGTTGAGAAAGTAAAATTCAGCAAGGGGCCTTAGAAAGCACAAATGGATATAAGAAGGGACACTAATCAGAAAAACATACTACTGGTTATAAGAGAAAAAGTTGAAGCTAGAATAGTTCATTAAAAAATTTACATTAAACCTTCAAGAAGTCAGCACAGTAAGTTCACACTTGAGACTTCCTCTCTTCTCTAAATGTATTGTATTAATAGAAAAAACATATAAAAATTAAATAGACACAATTACATCCCTGAAGATCATAAACTAAACAGAAATACACAGATATAAATGGGGATGAAGCTGCTGTTTGCTGTCCTCCAGATCCAGATGCAGGATGAGGTGGAAAGGAGCTTGACTTCTGGTGACAACTGAGAATAAAAGTGCCTTGTGCAATATGTAGAAGCATAGCCAAGCTCATTGTTCGCTTTGCAACCAAAGAATGGAGTTGGGATGCTAACTCATGAGTGGAAGCTGGAAAAGGCTGCTTCCCACCCTTGCGTAAAAGTAAGGCTTATATGAAAGTCAAGTATGGCAAAGGTTTATAGACCTCGCACCCCAATCAGGAGTTGACTCAAACATTCTGCAGCTGAGGCTAAATACAGTAAATCCCATATGTTACTGTTGCCTAAAAGCCCCAAGCAACCAATATAAAACCTATTTCAGGAAGGGGAATAGGAGTGAGGTTAACAATTTAGAGGCAACTGTGAAATCTGTACAAAGAAATAAGTATTAGATAAGGAGGGGTTAGTGGGGAAAGAGGTGGAAGAAAACAGTAACAGCAATTTTTCCTCTCAAGATGTGACCACAAATAAAATCTTCCAAAACACATGAGCCCACGTACACTGACACACTAGTTCAAGTCAGAAGATGCAGTCTTATAGTCAAAACAAAAATAACAGAACACACTGAGAAAAGCTTTAAGTTAAGGGTCCTTAAATACACAAAATAACTAATATTAAAAACAAAAATAAGAAACAAAACAATAACAGGTGAATATGAAAAATCAATTAAAACTCTTGAGAATAAAAATTATAATCACTGAAACAAAAAATAATTAAATGACCTAAGCTCAAAACTAGACACAAAAAGAGAATTAGTGAAATGAACAATAGTAACGAGGGGATTCATCTAGAATACTGCATAGAAAAATGATGAGACTGGAAACATGAAAACACAATTGAAGCATGTATGTTTCACTGGGAAACTCTTAACACATGTCTAAAATGTTCCACATGCAGTAAAATGAGATGAAAAATAAAGCCATATTTTAAGAGGTAATTGCTGAGAATGTTTTAGAATGAAATAATATCCTCAGATTGAAAGAAGCACATATTATACGATAGGCATTGGACTAGGGATACTGCCTGGAACAAAATAAACCAAGTGGCTGCCTTCATGGAATTAACATTTTAGTACAGAGACATTGAAAATAAATAGCACATTAGTGAAAACACTACGTACGTCAAATAGTTATAAATATAACAGGGACAATAAATTAGGGTAATGAAGAAAGGGATGCCCAGTCTTGGAGAATTTGGGAGTGAAATGAAGGCTGTTGCTATTTTACATACGCTAGTTAACAAACAACTCTTCTTAAAGGTAGTATTTCAGGAGAGATCTAAAAGAGGAAGAAAGAGTCACGCAGATCTCAGGGAAGAGTTTTCCAACCCATGGAATTAGAAGCAAGTGCAAAGAAAATAAGGCAAGAACATAGTTGGTATATTCAAAGAACAGAAAGAAGTGAATACATTATAGTAAAGGGAATGGTAGGTAAGGACAGAGAGGTCATTGGGGATCAAATAACATATGGTTTTCAGTCCTAGCTACTCAGGAGGCTTAGGCAGGAGGATGGCTTGAGCCCAGGAGTTGGGGGTTGCAGTGAGCTATGATGATACCACTGCACTCTAGCCAGGGCAACTGAGCAAGACCCTGTGTCAAAATAAATAAACAAATAAATAAAATCCTGAAATAAACAAATAAATAAATAAAATAATAATAATAATATATGGTCTTCTATGCCCTGTGAAATTTGGATTTGAAGTGAAATGGGAAGGCAAAGGATAGTTCTGAGCAGAGAAATAACATATTACTTTAGAGTATCATACTGGCCGGGGGGCATAAGGGCTGAGATCGTGATGCCCTGGCTCCAAGCCTCTGGAACATCAAGTACCTGATACTGCCCCTTACCCCCAGCCCCACACCAATCCTTGATCCTGTAAATCCTTGATCCACAGTCAGCTTCGGGCATCACTGGACATTTCAGAACCACAAGAGCCTCAGGAACCCCTAAGGCCCCCTGGGACCCCAGGCCCGCCTCAAGGGGCTGAGAGAGACCTCTCTGCTCTCGCATTGCACAGTGCAGGAACTTAGCCGGCCCCGTTCCCAGACTCCCTCCCTGGGATCCTCCACACCCCCTGTTGCTGCTGAGTTGAGGGTTAAGTTCCATTAAGGGGCTCACTTCTTCCTTTCACCCCTCTCCCCAAGCACACAGCCTGGCACAGGGCTCACCCCTGGAATAACTTTGGGCCTTCTGAGTCTAAAAGAAAACAATTAACAAAAAAAAAAGATTAAGGACAGACCTTAAGATCAAGGGTAAAACCAAAAAGATCAATTAAGAAGCAACTGAAATAGCCCAGATGAAAAATAAAGATGAACTGGACAAGACAGGTAGATGTAGTAGTATCGAGAAGTGATCAAAATTCTGGATATTTTGAAGGTAGAGCTAACAGGATTTCTTGATGCATTAGACATGAGATGTAAAAGACAGAGTCGAGTCAAGAACGTCTCCAAAGCTTTTTTGACTAAGCAAGTGGAAGGATGGAGTAGACATTATCTGAAATGTGGAGAAAGAAATTGGTAGACACTAGGATTTTGAATTTGGACATGTTAAGTTTTAGATGCCTAATCAATATCCAAAAGGAGTAGGCAGCTGGATAAACAAGTCTGGTATCAGAAAAGAAGTTAAGGATGGAGATACAACTGTAGGATTCGTACAAATATAATAGTCCCCCATTACCCTCAGTTTCACTTTCCATGGTTTCAGTTACTCATGGTCGACTTTGGTCCAAAAATACTACATGGAAAATTTTATAAGTTAACAATCTATAAGTTTTAAATTGTAGCACCACTTTGAGTATGTGAAGAAATATCGAGCCATCCAGCTCTGGCCTGCTCAGGACATGAATCATCCGATTGTCCTGTGTATTCATGCTGTAAACACTACCCACTTGTTACTGCATAGGAAAAAACATGGTGTAAATAGGGTTTGGTGGTATCCATGGTTTCAGGCATCCACTGAGGGTCTTGGAACATATCTCCTGCAGATAAGGGGGACTACTGTATATCTGAGACCTTAAGAGTAGATGGGATCACCTAGGGAGTGATTTTTGGATAAAGAAGTCTGATTGAGTCCTACAGCACTCCAACATTTATAGGTAAGATGAAAAAAAAAAAAAACAGCACATGATACTAGAAGGATAAGCCAGTAATGTAAGAAGAGAATCAAAAGAGAAAGATAAATGAATAAAGTATTTATAGAAGAAAGGAATGATCAACTGTGTCAAATGCTGCAAACACATTAAAGAAGATAAAGACTGAGAACTGACTGCTAGATTTAGCAATATTAAAGTGACTGGTGATGTCTTGACAAGAGCTGTTTTAGGAGAATGGTTGAGCATGCAAGCTTAACTGGAGTGAGTTCAAGAGAGAAAGAAAAAAATGGAGTAGTAAAAACTACTCTTCAGAGGAATTTTGCTGTAAAAAGGAACAGAGAAATGGCATAGTAGTTCAAGGGAAATATGAGATCAAAAGAGATTTTTTTAAGATGAGAGATAAAATAGCATGTGTTTATGTTGACAGGAATCATCCAGGACAGTAAGAGATACTGATGATGCAGAGAGAGAAGGGAGAATTGCAGAATGACATCCTTGAGTCCTTGAGGCTTTCATGTACACATAGTTTGGTCTTGGATGGGAACATAACAGTTCTTCTAAAGAAATAAAAAGAGAGAATGTGAGTACAGATTCAGATATGTTAATAGATGTGGTTATGAGAAGGAGTAAAAGCTTTCTTCTAAGAATTTCTATTTTCTCAGTGGTATAGGAAGCAAGGATATCCACCAGCTGAAAGTGAGAATGTAAAAAGAAGTGTTGGAAGTTAAGAGAGGAAACACAAAATATTCTAGGATACTGGGATAGTAAATGGGCCAGGAAAAAGCAGAATGACTACCAGGCAATATTAAGGCCCACCTGAAGTTAGTGGTCATAAATTTTTATAAAACCAGTGTCATCATGGTTCAGGTTTTTCTCCAGCCATATTTAGCCCTCTGGATGTAGGCACATGGTAGGTGATGAGTTAGAATAAACCATGTTGGAAATTCTACATATATGTATTGTGACAATTTTTTGCTTTTTTACTATTTGTACTTTATCCTGCTTTATTATTTTAATTTCTGTTTACCATGTATTAATAACACACATATTTAATGCATCATAACAACCCACTGTCTTCAACTGGGCTTTCTTTTGTGTTTCTTTCACTAATAGCAAAATTTAACAAACTTTCAGAAATTGATGAATGTCTGCCCCTTTTATTTTCTGTTTTGTCACTGCCTGTCAACATACCTTCCATTTTATATTTTAGATGTTTTTATTGATTTATAAAAGCATGTATGTTAAAAAATATAGGTATTTTGCCTATTATTTGTCACTAATATATAACCTCAGAGTATCACTTTAATTTTTAACTTACCATAATAAAATAATGAGTGTTACTAAATCCATTAGAGGTATATATGTCAGGAAAAATTGCCAAATCCCCAAAGGCAGGGCATGATAGGGTTTACCCAGGGACAAACAGCCAGGTCAAGAAAGCCAATGCATTTATTTCAGTCAGAAATTCCTTCTGTAAGTTCCTTTCTGGATATACCATGCATAAGTCTAAGATTACCAACACTGTCAAAATAAATTCTAGTGGTCCTTTTAAACGACAGCAATAAAACTAGACTATATGCCATAAAACCCAAACAAAAGCATTATTACCCAAACCAGTACATTATGACAGGTTCCAAATGAGCTTGATACTAAGGTGATTATCTCCTATGACACAAGTATATACACATACTTACAGTCTAAGCAGTTGTACTCACAGTGTATGTAGGTTGGTGGAGTAGTAACATCATGTTTGTGTTGCCCCAAAATTTAACAACCAATATGACGGTATTTGGAGGTAGGGTCTTTGGGAGGCAATTAGGTCATGAGGACAGAGCCTTTATGAGTGCGAGAAGAGCCCTTATAAGAAGAGACAGTAGAGAGACAATCTCTCTCTCTGCCATATGAGGATAAAGGAAGAAGGCAGCAATTTGCAAGAAGGCCCTCGACAGGAACCAAATCGGATGGCACCTTAATTTTGTACTTCCAAGCCTCCCGAACTGTGAGAAATAAATGTCTGTTGTTTAAGCCACCCTGTTTATGGTATTCTGTTACAGCAGCCAAAAGTACTAAGGTTCAAGGCCTCAAGCAATTCTGGTGTGCACTAAAACCTGAGAGTCACTGAAATAATAATAATGGACATATTTCTTAATAGATTAATCTAAGTGATATAATACCACAAAAAAGGACATAAATTAAATATAAAGCATCATATAGAATACAAACTTCAAAAATATACCTCTATGATATATTTTATAACAAAAAACTCCAAAACTATTATAATTTTGAAATTAAAAAATAATCACAACTCCAAATTTATATGGACATTTGTCCAGCAGCTCCTCCTGGTGGTATGGGATGTCTAACATTTTCATAAAAGGAAAATGCTCCCAAGAGAAAACAATGCTACAACAGGAATACAATATTTTTGCTTAAAAAAATGAGATGAAAAAAATTCTTTCAAGTTTAAAACATCACCAAACTATTTGGTCAATTCAATTAATACAGATTCTGTGTATTTACTAAAAACGTTCCTAAAAAAAAAGATACTGTCAAGAAGTTGATGATGATCAATGACTGAGACAAACTCCTGTTTAGCTAATTAGAACCACTGATGTGCAATAATGATGTGAGCTAAGAATATTTGCACACTTCTTTAGAATGAAAAATGAAGTGAAGAGAGGCTGTCAAATCTGTACAAGTTTAAAGCTCCAATCACTTTTCCCAAGAGTACCACCCATTTAAACATTTAACATTGCTACATTTAGCCACATGAATTACCATGCTTTTTGCTGTTTTTCTAAACTCAAAAATCTGAGAAGTTATTTTAAATCATTAAGAAACAAAATTTTATCATGTTATAGACTACGTCATATTATACAATACAACGGGATCATAATTTCTGGGTTTGAGCCCATTTTTAATGAGATGTCAAAATGAAATATTAGAGTCTAAAAGAAACATTTAACTATAAATGAGGTAGCAACATTGGTCTAAATTTGAAAACAAAGAAAAAAGCAAAATTTACTGAAGCTGATTATTCTTAATTAACAGATAATAATGAACAAAATAAAGTTAGTTGGACTAATACTTTCTTTCATTTGAATACAGAATCTATGAAAATGTAGATTTTATACATATTAATGGCTTTCAATTTAAACATTCCCAATTTCTTCTAAACATTAGATTCTAAAACAGATTAATAAAAAATGGAAGTTTAGAGTAATGAGAATTATACCATCATCAAATTATTTATCCTTTGATTCATAAACAAGTTTATAACTATATTTTCCTATTTTGAATATGCACAATGAATTACTAGAATGGTATTTATAAATAATACACTAATAATAAAACTTGAAAAAGAAGTTACAAAAATATCTCACACATTTTACTCTATAGTAAAAATAACTATTTTAAAAAACCCTCTAATACTCAGAATAAAAAAAATTTGACAGATCCTAATATGTATAAAAACTTTGATATTAAGTTATCTTAAAGGTCCAGACATATTTAATATTCTATTTTAATTTTATACATAATTTAGTTTTTATTATATAATCCAGAATTTAGAACTATTATATTTTATCTTTAATATAAAATAAATATTTAAAGCTATATCTGAAAACCAAAACTTGTGCTGGAGGAGTCAGCCTCACACATGAAAAATGATTTTTTTCCCTGTTTAATCAGGTAGGTCCAGACTAGAACACAGAATAGAATCAGACTACAACATCTGAATCTGAATCTATAAATTGTGGTGTACTAATGAACTATTTAAACAAATAAGCAATAATTTAATAGGACATAAACATAACTGTTTAGATTTAATATATTTCTAAATAATATCAATTACTCTTATTCATTTAACACCATCTGTAAATATACAAAGCTAAAACTCAAAACCAAACTTTTTTCTATTTTATAGTAGAAATTAAATGACTATTTCCTGATTTTTCTGTATTTCTTCTCTTTTAACTATTTGTCCAGATATTACTGCATATACTCAACATATATTATGTTAAACATCATAAAAGAGTTGGAAAAGCGTTAAGTATTTATATGCCTTTAGTAACTGTGCAAATATTTTTCACCCAAAATCTAGAAGTCTCTTACAGTGTTCAAAAATATCAGCACTTCAGAACAGACTGTTTTAACATCTGCACATCACCAGGGTTGCCCCCAAGGATTTTTAAATGATGCCTGCCTGTGCTGAATAAAGTGCTAGCTTGCACCTTGCATTTCAAACTGTGTCCTGAGCAGCCATCCAGTTGGTACAACACCAGCTGAATTCCCAAAGGCCACTATTCACTCAGGCTTGACTGCAATTATCATGTCAATATTTTGTGCTCTGATATGCAGATATGCACACATGCAAGCTGCATAATACTGCCTTCTCCATGGAACGTTGACTTATGTTCAATGTTTTGGGAATTTTTAATGAAACCAGAAATAAACTCTCATCAAATGAAGGCAATCCCAATTATTTTACCTTAAAAACAAAAGTTATGTTTCTGTATTACCTTCTGCCATGTACATAATTTTAACTAACTATTCTTCACTATAATCTCATAATTTTTTAATTTAAAGGGGCTCATAAAAGTTAGGACCATTTGTCAAGCTTCCTGCATCTATTGTACAAGTTCAAATGTGTTTCTTCACACTTTATTGCATGTTCTGTCACCTTGAACATTACAGTGTTCCCAATTAAACACTTTTCTTTTACTTCCCATGACCATCCATCCACATCTCTGCCTAGGTGTTCATGGTCATTGCAACAGGAAAAGTGCTCAACAAAAGTATATTTATGCCCTAGGTGAAACTGCATAGCAGTACTGCTGCCAGATGGCAGAATTCTGGCAGCTACACTTCTGGGGTCTCTGAACAGCTATGCTACTACCATGCTCCAAAATGCAACCCCTCTGCAGCCTGTGTTGGCTTAATACACATGGGACAGTGTACAACCATATAGCAGCTGTGCAACCCATGTGTTTAGTAATGGAATGGAGCCGAAGGGAGGTTTTCCCAGTGGTAAGAGTATACAATATAACCCTACAGCAACAGTCTGCTTATCAAGCATCTAAACTTTAACTCTAAACACAAATATAAGATAATCTCCCATCTACTATGAGGTTAAATCTTTAAACATAAGTATCTCAAGGATATGGCACGCATATCCTAAATAAACATACCAATAAGAAACTAAAAACCATCTTGCCTACCCTTTTATGTTCCCATTTTCCAGGATTGAATTTTCATTTCCAGCGAGGAGGAAAGGGAGGAAGAGGAGGAGGACAAGGAGGACAAGGAGGAGAAGGGGGAGGAGAAGGAGGAGAAGACAACAACTGAAAAAAAGAGAGTAAATACAAGAAAAAAGTATTGAGAAGCCTACACAAAAGTATAAAATGTTAAAAAGAAAGCAAACCATGTCTTCAAGATTTATACAAAGATGTAGTGTTTAGAAGTAAAACAAAGTGGAAAATTATATAATTTGTGTATATGCTGAATTTGAAATATGTACATTTGAAAAACAGAAAGTATTATGATTGGTAAATCCTGAATGTCTTCAGTTTGAGATTTAAATACATTTCTGGATTTGAGCTTTCAGATTCAAGTACAGTACATATTATTTTTAGGATTAGTAAACAGCAAATAAGATATAATACTAAAGAACAATAAAAACATCAAAGCTGAGAGTTATTACTCTTGGAAGCCTATTATATAGAAGATACTAATTGACTTTTCTCAAGACTACATACAAACTGAAAAAACTTACATTGTAACATGTGATAATAATAATATACTTCCTATGTGCTAGGCATTATTATAATCCCTGTACATGCATTAATTAACTCAAAAACAACTCTATTCTTATTTTACAGAAAAAACACTAAGGCATAGAAAAGTGAGTATTTTGCCTGAAGTCTAATAACTAGCAAACCAAGATTCCAAACCTAGTGGTCTGGCTCTACAGGCTGTGTTCTTAACCACTAACCATTAAAAATAATTTCTTTTCAGATGTTAGAGTTAAATATTAAGCAAGTTATAATGACAAATGTACAAATTTTCTCTAACAGTCTGTAACACTATCAAATATTGGATCTTGTATTTTTCCATTCATAAAGATGGTAAAATAATCACAACTCTAGCTTAGATTCTCTTTTGTAGAATCATAATAATTTACCTGAGGTGAATGTCAGAATTGCCTACGAAGCTGTTTTAAAATGCAGATACCTAAATTTTCATCCTAAACCTTGACAGATCACAATCTTATAGAAGTCATTGGTTAATTATAACTCAAGAATATCTTAAATAAATCTACAACTCACTGAAAGAAAAATTCATATAAATAATTCTTTTTTTCTATAAGTCCTCTATGGTTAAAATCAAATATGGCATTCTTCACACATCCCTGATAAAGTTCTGACCACTTAAGAGAATTTTTAAAGTATCCTTGCCATTTTTGAGTACCTATTCCTGGCCAAACTTTGTACTAAATGCTGTATATATATCTTCTCTAATCTTTTAAAAACTCCTTTATAAAATTCTTTCAAAAAGATGTGAGGCTGGGCGTGGTGTCTCACGCCTGTAATCCTAGCTCTCTGGGAGACCAAGGCAGGAGGATTGCTCACGGTCAGGAGTTCAAAACCAGCCTGAGCAAGAGCGAGACCCCATCTCTACTAAAAATAGAAAGAAATTAATTGGCCAACTAAAAATACATAGAAAAAGATTAGCTGCGCATGGTGACGCATGCCTGTAGTCCCAGCTACTCAGGAGGCTGAGGCAGAAGGATCGCTTGAGCCCAGGAGTTCGAGGTTAGTGTGAGCTAGGCTGACACCACGGCACTCTAGCCCAGGCGACAGAGTGATTTTCGGTCTAAAAAAAAAAAAAAAAAAAAAAGATGTGGAAACAGGTCTAGAGAGTTAAGGAAGTCACAGAAACATTTAAAAATTTAAACTCTGATCTATATAACTTCTAAGCCTGTATTCCTAACCACCTTTACTTATTGTCAGTTTCAAAATTCCTTATAATAATATTCAATCTCACATAGATCTCCAGAAGTTCTGATTTCATAGAAAGCTATAAGAGATTGTCATGCATGACAAACAAAACTTTAATCATAGAAAAAGTACTCTTTTAATTTAATGAGTATTATAAACAAAAACATGAGGCTGAGATAGAGAATAAGGCAGGAAAGGGCTTCTTTATTAAGTATGGGAGGTCTACGAAGACCTCTCTACGTTAATGATTACATTTTTTACCAGACCACCTTCATGAGAAGCACTATGCCTTTTCCTTCCCTTGACCCTCTTTCCCCACATGGGATTTGCAGATGATGAGCATATACTAGGCATTCGGTAAATAATTTTGAATTAAGTTAGAAGTATTTATTAAGCACCTTTAAGTATACAAACCATACTACATTCTACATAAACCTAGAACTTAAAAACCCATAAAAACATACACAAGCTTTAAAAAGACTCAAGATAATAAAAACATATAATAATTGTATGTTTTGGTATTTTGTCCTAAGATGGGAAAGTATATCAAAAAAGGAAAAAATCAGTCTTCATCAAGAAGCAAAGGATACAAGAAAAAGGTCACACTGCTAGCCTGCTAAACCAAATATCTTTCATTTCCAGCAATATTATAGGTCAAAATTATGATTAAGCATGGTTATGCTCTCTCTCCAAATCATTAGTATGACCTCTCAAACAGACCTGGCTTCCAGTAACTGCTTACTATAACCCAATTTCTTGAATTCACCATAAAACATATTCCAATTTTAATCTTGACTTCATCACTGGCATAAATGGAATAAAATACCATTAAGTAACATATTACTTTATCTTTTAAAGTTTTAAGGTATTCTGTTTAGCTTATTTTCCCTGATCCAATCTACTAATAAAATATATTAAGAAGTCTAGGATCTTAAAATAAACTTAGATCACATTCATTTGTTGTCTTCTTTTTTCCTAACTAGTATTTTCTTTGTTAACACTCAGGTTTACTTCCTCTTAGGTAGTAGTTAGAAAACAAGGGCTCTGGAACCGTACTGCCAGATTTCAAATTCTGATTCCACCATTCATTATCTCTGTGAGCTTCAGCAAATTACTTAACCTCCCTGTGCCTCAGTTCCTTCATCTGTTAAGTGAGAATAATAAATTAACAGGGCCTACCTCATAGGGTTATTGTAAGAATTCAGCCAATATATGGAAAGCACTAAGAACTGTGCATGGCCCATAATAAACACATGATAAATATAAGCTATTAATATTATGGTTGTTCTATGATGTATTAAACTATGAACACACCAAATTGCAAATATATCCTTATATTATTACAGAGTAATATTTTCCCACAAGATTCGGAATGTACTTCCTTATAAATGTACCATTCAAAAAATTCATTTCGAGTCCCAGTATAGTTTAGTACAGTTTAGTGGACAGATACCTTTAAAGATCAATCAGCAATATCCTCAGTCCATTACAAGACAATAGTTGATACCATGAAATCCAATAATAGCACAGATAGATTTAAGTATTTTCCCTTACAATAAAATTCATTTTTTCTTTTCTGTTTATTCATACCACCTGGTACAGTAATTTCTTCCCTTATTTTTATCCTATTTAAGATCATGTTTCAATATTTTATTCACTATTTCTCTTTGTATTCCAGATTATTTGTAAACATTACTATATAAAGCCAAGTTATCCAATAATTTCTCTATGAAGCCTCTGCTGTAAGCACTTTTCCACCAAGAAAAATGTCATATATTATTCCCCTATTTTACCATTACTAACTCAGTTTTTTTAAAAATTCTACAAATCAAAAAAGAATTTCTATTTTTGAAATAGAGAAATTAGGACACTAATCATGCCAGAACTCCACAAAAAAACAGTGATGAACATTAGAAGACAATCAGTTAATCCCACAGTACCCAAAATGTATGCAAGTCTCCAGAGGTGCAGTAGCAAACACACATAGCACTGCAGATATTTTAAATGTTTGAGGGAAATACAGCAATACTTGACATCTGCTGACTACTACACAGATTACCAGCTAGAGGAAGTTCAAGGTTTCAATATTAGATTGTACTACACTCCTTTTGTGCCATCACGAAGCAGGGTTTTTAACCATTGCAGTGATGAAAAAAGCAAGTAGAGAGCTAAAGGCAACGTGAAATAGGAAACAAGAGTGCCCAGTCTGATTTCAAGGTTTGAGAAGTTGTCCAGTACCCAACAGGCTCATGTTTTCTCTCAGTAAATAATTATGGCCATTTAAGGATAAATTTTTCTTTTAACTTCTGCATATATTTTTAATGATCACTAAGTTGTTAGGACACAAATATTTAATCAATGGAACTGTTAGGTATTGCTCTTTGTATTGGGGTACCATGAAAAAATTACTGAGACACTAAGGGCATTATGAACTAAGGACACTTGGGAATCTCTGAGTTAATCTTTAAAGAAAACAGATCCATTATTTAAATAACTAAGAATTATAATGTGTGAATAGTTATTAATTGCAACATTTATAGTAATAAAGATCTTTACCAACAAGTCTCTTAACTCCCTAGTAGTTCCTAATTACTATATTTACAACTCCTTATGTCCCACTCAACTTTAATCTCACTTCTTCCTATACTACCCTCAGCATTTCAGCAGGCTCATACCTTCCTCTTCAAGTCTAAAATTGAAAGAGTGTAAGAATATAACACCTCACATAAAAAAATAAGTCATATATTCTCAAGGTTAAATAGAGATATTTTGGCATAACTTTGTAACCACTAAGGATTTCCAGATATAAACATTATCACCTAAATCAATCAATCAACTTTATTAGGAGAGGGCTATTTGAAATTCTGACTGTAACAACAAACAAAATGCTGAATTTTTGGTATCTGGTACTTTAAATGAAAATTTTTCATTGCCATGTGAATAAAATTAAACTCACAAGAAAAAAAATCTTTTCCTTGCACAATTACAATTTAATATTCGGTTACTATTTGTTCACAATGCATTATATGTATTAAATTATCTGAAAGTTCTAGGCCATTACTCAGTGTATGAAGCTGAATTAACTTCTACTTCCAGCAATAAGGGAATAATAACAGGGACCAGATTTACTCTGCTGCCTTTAACAACTTAAAACTTGTACAAAATATACAAAGTATTCTCAAACACTATACAACATGTAGCAAAGGACTATGATCCCAGAAGAAAAGTGCCTAATGAGGCTAAGTTCTAAGATTACTATATAGAGGCAATCTTCAGGTTAAAATAAAAGAAGAGGAGACCCAAACAGAGATCAGAATCTCATTAAGTTCAGTAGAGACAGTCTGCAGTCAAGAAGGCCAAGGCAGCTAGAATTCAATGGACAAAGTACTAGAGGAAGGAGATGCATCAAGAAAGTACTCCAGAGGTCTTCAGAAGGCTCCTCTTTGTTTGAGTATTTATCAATCCATCCCTGAGAGAAAAGTACTCCAAGGAAGGGAGAAAGCCATTGGAAAGTAGTATACTAAACAATTTCTAGAGGTCACAGAAGGCTAAAAATACTTCATGTCCCCATAAGTCAGAGAGAAAAGACTTTGTAATCGTCAGGCCATTAAGGGGAGTCCCCAGAAGGGTCATGCCTTAACGGCTGGATTAAATTCCACCGTAGACTAGAAGAAAAGCTCTAGAGCTACCCTGACAAAGCTTAAAATTAACCCTCAGAAAGATCAAACTGATTCACAAGTAACTTAACCATATGCAAGAAAATAATCCACCATTCTTTAGAGAATACAACAAAAATCCAACAATGAACAAGATAAAATTGACAATGTCCAGCATCCAACCAAAAATTATCAGGTAAGCAAAGATGTAGAAACATATGATCCATAACATAGAGGGAAAAAAAATGATAATTCAGATAATGGTATTATGGAATTCAAGGATCTTGAAATAGCTATTGCAAATATTTAAAAGATATTCAAGAATTTAAAGGAAAACAGACATAATGGAGAGCAACTGAAGTTTAAAAAACACAAATGGAACGTCTAGGTGTGAAAAATACAGTATCTGAAATGAAACATATACTGAAAGGGATTAACATCAGATAAAATAGTACAGAGGAAAATATCAGAAAACTTGAAACCAATGAATAGAAATTATTCAAAATAGAGCTGAATTATTTGCTTACCATTGCCTAAGATCCTTTAGTTGAAATACTCAGTTTTATAAATGAGTAGTGTATCATGTTCCAAACAATGCTGTCTAAACAATATTATGATCATCTGCATCACTAGTAATTCTCACCAGTGAAACAAGTCATTTTAAAAAAATGCCCTCCCAAAAATGACTGTGGGCTTTTCTAGAGTCTACAAATGTTTTCCATGATAAGCATCATAATTCTTAAAAATTAATTATCTTTGCTTTAACCTCAATATGATAGCTATGCTCCGTAACATGTACCTTTCATGGTAGAACTGGATTAATCTTCAGAATTTTGCATAGAAATGCAAATCATAAAATTAAACATGTGATAATCTTCTCCATGCCTTTTCCTCTCTGACAAATATTAATGAGATATTTGTGTTTTAAAGAAGTAATTTTTCAAAATTCCTTTAAAAAATCTAGTTATTTAAAACTGTTATTTAAAAATCTAGTTATTTAAAACTGAGATGACGCTTTGTTGAACCTAATACTTTTTGTCTTCTTCAGGTACAAAAGGTTGGAGAAAGCAAGCTATGACTGGGAAAGAATATAAAAGAAAATATAATTTCTATCTCTATATATACATATATCTCTCTATATATATACATATAAAATTCTTAAGCAAAGTAGAGAGTATTTGAATATTCATTAAATTATTCTTTATACATTTTGCACACCTAAAATATTTCATGATGAAATCCAAGTAACAGTGGATTTCATCAAGGATTTTTAGTTAACTTTTTTCAAGAGAAGTTAACTAAAAGAAGAAAAAACCCTGAGCACAAACTTAAAAGCAATTTTCGTATGAAGACCTGAGCCAGATGACAATTAAAAGGAAAACATTTGCTGTGGAAAATATAGTGATGTATCTTAGAATCACTGATGTATCAACATGCTAGTTAGGAATTTATTATCTTTCAATAAACCCTTTGAAAGTAAAAGTAATGTTTGCTTGTAGACAGCCAGTTTCCAGCACAATAGTGAACATGTACGAGAAGTTAATTGACTTTTGATTTCCTTTTGATTTACTCATGTTTGAGGAATGCTATGCATTGCAATAAAATTTGATAACCTCTTTGGAAAATTAAAGAGTACACACTTCACCCTGGAATATAAAATAGTAAATATGTTCAAAATTTTTATGAGAAGGCAGGTTTAAACAGAAAATTCCATTTCTAGAATTCCAATAGAATTTCCTATTTTCCAATAGAACAGAAACATTCATACAGGCTTATTTTAAGGATCTTCAACAAAGGAACATTTGGCTCGAATGTTCTATTTGGACTTCAAGAGCATGTAAATTTAATGTTATTTGCCCAAAGCTTTCATAAAATTTTAAGATTTAAAGTAGAGGATATACAAAAATATACTGTGGGTTTAGTTTTAATACCAGATTTGTTTACATCATAATTCACTCAAACCTATAATCCTTTGAAAAATACGGTAATAAATTACAGATACATTTTAAATTTTTGCCTAAGAGATTCTCTTAGATCTTACCAGGTTTTGAATAAAGACATGCTTATTTTGAGGGGGTTAATTTTATGAGTATGGTTACTGTCCATTACCATTGTGTTTTTAATGATTAATCTTGCAATAACAATTGTGCAAGTAGGAATTCTGCTGAAATGACTAGATTGAATCCTAATGAAGCCAATCTATAACAGCAATGGCAATTATAGTCATTACAGTCATTATCATACTAGTAACACTACACTTCTCCCCCAATACAGTTCACAATTCTAAAAACCAATCCCTCCCTCACACCTATCCACATTTACAAGGGGAAGAATAATTGGTTTTCTGTTGTCATATTTGTTCCCCACATTAATGTTCACTATTGAAAAGTAACTTGTCTTATGCATAAAATCAAATTTTGAAATCAGTTAACATTACATATTGCATTTTTAAAAATTTCTGTATTTTAAATATTAAAATAAAAATATTTGAAATTTGTTGAACAGATACTATAAAAATGTGGTATATATGTTATAATAAATATTCATGTTTATATAATGCTTTTAAAATTCCAAGAGAGGAAGAATTTTATTTATGCTTTATTTATATATATTTATTATATGTTTGATAATTTTTCAAATAATAAAGTCCATTTACAATTTAAAGAAGTCCTTTTGTTGGTGAAATTACCAATACACTTTAAAGATATTTCATAAAATTTTTCAAAATTAGTTATAAGATTAATATCTATAGAAATTTAATTAAAAGTAAGATGAGCATTTGGGATCATTTGTTGCCCCTCTCATATGGCTATCATAAGTCATATTATATCATGACCTTGATGTGAAACTTCAAAAAGTTCACTATTTTTCATTTCAACCAGAAGTTACTCACTTTATACTTGACTGATTCTTAAGCACAAAATTAGATACTAGCTTTCACATGCTAGGTACATTTCTTATCTGGTGAATATAACCATATCTGAATATTAAAGGAAAATATAAATCATATTATCTTTGCTATGCAAATTAGAAATGCCTTTGGGATAGGAAAAGGCCTCCAGGTATTTTCAAATAAGTAGATGCAAAAGTGTATTTCATGTTTAGTATACTTCTCAACTACTTTAAATACTATTGATCTCAGCATTGTTTATATATAATTATATCTAGCTCATTTTCCTTTGAAAAATTTATTTTTGATGATAACATAAAAACTAACCAAAGGCACTGAAAGGAATAGGTAAGCCTTTATCAATGTTACTGAATGGTCAAATATTATTGTTAGGTTCTCATGTGAACATTTTTAAGTTATCATAATTGTATTTTTTTAATGCTTGTGAATCTGTTGAAATATTTATATGCCTTTCTTTGTATTTTTTGAAAAGAAAAAAACATTTGTTCATAAAGTAATTTTCAGTGCTACAAGATAGTTTTCAAAAGTCAATATATATTAAAACAGTACTATCCTACTCAATGAATTTTTGTGGTCACCCTTTTCTTCTAGGTTTATATTCTCCTGAATAGCCTTATATAGAATGATTTATTTGTTAAAAGAATGATGATTGTTCTGTGATACTTCCAGGTGACAGAGTAGATGTGTTCCATTCATGAGTATAATATGGTTTACATTTATGGATGATTTAAAGATGTTTTGGTTTCCTAAGTATAAATTTTTTTATCTCTCTCATTAAAAAATAACAAGTAAATGATAAGTCCTGATGATAAAACTTGAAGGTCCATACCTGCTAGAACCATTAGTAAATACAAAGTCTAGGATACTAATGCCTACACATACAGGCAGATAGATACTTTGAAGACAAAGACCCTCCAGGAACAATTAATGACCTATTTCACTTGGCTTTCAGAGTAATTGCATCAATTGAACCTGTCCCAGCTGGGCCGCTCCCATTATACTTCATGTGATTAACTGTGTCCAACTGAATAAAGCACCAGGGCAGGTATGGCAAATAAGTTTTCTCTCCTATACAAAATCCTAGTAATGGGCTATCTGGAATGCTGCTTTAATTTAGTACTCAACAGGAAAGAGAATAGTGAACAATCAGTAAATACTGCTCTGACATAGAAGGGAAAGGGTAATGACACACAGCCAGGTATTTGCTACCTTCCCTCTAGAGTAAAACCTTCATCTATAACATGTTTTAAGCCCTACTCTGAATAGTGAGTTCTAGCATTGTCAAATTACCTATTTCTATTAACTTACCAAATACAATGGCAAAATATAAGTTTTTAAAAACATGGTCATCCTCCATTCCCAGGAAAATGGATTAGAAGTATTTTATCTATTCCTCTCACAAAACACAACTAAAAACCCTGGATATTATATATAAAACAAACATAAGAAAACATGAAGGTGGAGAAAAAAAGGATAGACTAGCTAGGGATCTTGGGACCTTGTTATTACACAGCAATAAATTCCTGGGTTTTCTTTTGCCTCTCTGCTCATCACAGACATGGAGCAAGAAAAGTTGACAACCTAGAAACACCAATAAGTACAGAAAGAAAAATATACCAACAAAAGTCTGCTCTCTCTAGCCAAAGGACCAGGAAAAGAATAGTCTAGTAATACCAAAAACTTTCAGACATGAATCACTCTACTCCAGGCAAACACCCCAGGAAAAAAAAAAAATGTAGCCCTACCACCACCCACACCAGCAAAGGCCAAGTGGGGAGCCTAACCTTCAATCCTTGCAAGGATGTAATGAGGCTCCCAAATCTCCCAATTGTTGCCAGATAGTTTCAGAGAAGGACAAGCAGGGAACCAGGACGTTCACACTCACCAGGTTATAATAAGGCTACTCCCTCTCCTAGCTCTTGTTCACCACTAGAATAGTATCAAAAGAGGCCGGTGGAGAGTCAGAACTTTTGCCACTTCCCAGCAGTAACAAGGCTCCCTTCCCCCCATGGTGTTAGTGGAAGCCACATGGGTAGCAGTAAAAAGGTACTTTTGCTCCTCCCAGCCAAGGTGGTATCAGTGGAGGCCTGATAGAGAGTGGGAATGCTCACACCTATCCAGCAATAAGAAGCAGCCCCTTCACACCTAAGGTTTCACCAGAGACCAAGAGGGGAACTTAAATTTCTAACCTCTCCTGGCAGTACAGAGAAGGGGCCACCTATTCCCCTGATAGAGCAGTTATCAGAGAAAGCCAACTAAAATAGAACATTTAAGTAAGATACAGAGTCCATAATATAATAACACAAATGTCCAGATTCCATAAAAAAATCACTCATCATACCAATAACCAGGAATATCTCAAATTGAATATTTTTTTTTTTTTTGAGACAGAGAGTTTCATTCTGTTCCCCAGGTTGGAGTGTAGTGGTGCACTCATAGCTCACGGCAGTCTCAAATGCCTGGGCTCAAGCAATCCTCCCATCTCAGCCTCCTGAGTAGCTGGAACTACAGGCATACACCACTATACCCACCTCATTTTTTTTTTTTGTAGAGACAAAATCTCCTCTCACTGTGTTACCCAGGCTGGTGTGGAACTTCTAGCCTCAAGCGATCCTCCCACCTCAGCCTCCAAAAGTGCTGGGATTATAGGAAGGAGCCACTGTGACTGGCTTCAAACTAAATTTTAAAAAAATTAACAGAATGCCACCACCAAGATGATAGAGATGTTAGAAATTATATGATAATTTTAAAGCACTATCACAAAAATGTTTCTATGAGCAGTTATGAAGACACAAGAAACAAATTTGAAACCTCAGCAAAGAAACAGAAAGTCTGAGCAAAAAGATAGATGATTTAAAGAAAAAGCAAATGCAAATTGTATAACTGAAAAAAAAACCCAAAATAACTGGATGGATGGGCTCAACAGCTAACTGGAAAGGACAGGAAAGAATCAGTGAAAGGGAAGCGAGAACAGTAAAATTTATCCAATCTGAACAACAGAGGAAACAGACTTAAACTAAATGAATAGCACCTGAGAAATACCACATTACCCATAAAGGAACAATGATTCAAATGACAGCAGATTTCTCACTGGAAACCATGGGAACTAAAAGGAAGGGGTACAACATTTTTCATATACTAAAAGGAATGAATAATCAACCCAGAATTCTATATCCAGTGAAAATATCTTTTAGGAATGAAAAGAAAATCAAGACATTCTTTAAAAAAGGAAAACTGCAAAAATTTGTTGTCAGGAGACCAACCATAAAAGAATGGCTAAAATTTTTCTAAACAAAAAAGAAATGATAAAAGGAGGAATCCTGGAAGATCAAAGAGAAAGAAAGAAAAGAATATAACACCAAAAATTTGGGTAAATACAACAGATTTTCCCTGTCTTCTTCAATTTTCTAAATTAAGTTTGATAGTTGAAACAAAAAGTATAATAATATCTTATATGGTTCTAAATGTATGCAGAAAAAATATTCATGGCAATTATATTATAAATGGGAAAAGGTGAAGGGAAATAAGAGAGTAAGCTTTCTACACATCACTTAAAGTGTTAAAATGACAGCAGTAGACTGTGATAAGTTATGTACATATTAATATTATATAATGTAATACTTAAAGCAACCACTAAAAGAGTTATACAAAAAGATACCATCAACACACTATAGATACATAAAAACGAAATTCCAAAAATTGATCAAGTAGCCAACAGGAAGGCAGAATAAAAGAAAACAAAGACAGCAAACAGAAAAGAAAAAGCAAAGTCGCACATTTAGGAGCTAACATATCAATAAATAATTACACTGAATGTAAATAATCCAAAATACATAAATTAAAAGAGATCAATGAAGTAGATCTAAAAAATGATACAACTATATGATATCTAAGAGAAACTCATTTCATATATGGCAATATAGCTAATTTGAAGGGAAAAGAAAGGAAAAAGATGTATCATGCAATCATTCTTCAAAACAAAAAGTAATGCTTATATTAACATTGGATAAAGTATACTTTAAAGCAAAGAAAATTACCAGAACCAGAGTAATATTATAATGATAACAGGATCAATCTACCAAGAACATTTAGTGATCCTAAATGTGTATGTGCCAAACTTTAGAGCTGCAAAATATGAGGGCTATCTGGAAAGTATCCGGCCATGTAATATGAAAATTACATATTAACAATGGGTGGGTACTTTCCAGACAGCCCTTCTATATGCAGAAAAACTGACAGAACTGAAAAGAAAAATAGATAAATCAACATTTATGTCTGGCAACTTCAAAACCTCTTTCTCAATAACTGATAGAACTAGACAGTACATTATCAAGGTTATAGAAGAGCTCAACGATATAATCAACTTTTAGAATCTAATCAACATTTATAAAACACTCCAGCAGCAAAATATTCTTTTCAAATTCCCACAAATTTACACAAACCATTATCTTGGGCCATAAAATAAACCTTGACAAACTTAAAAGAAATTAAATCATGGAATACATTCTCTCACCATATGCAATCAAATCAAAAATTAATAAGAGAAAGACAACAGAAAAATGTGCAAACACTTGAAAATTAAACAACACACTTCTACATAATTCTTGGTCAAATACAAAGTCTCAAAGGAAATTTCAAAATACATAGAACTGAATAAAAATGAAAATACAACATATCAAAATATGGGGGATAAATCTAAAGCAGTTGAGAGGGAAACATACAATTAAATGTGTGCATTACAAAAGAGGGAAAAATCACAAATCAATAAGCTACACTTCAACCTCAAGAAATTAAAAAAACTAAAAATAGACCCAGCGATAATAACAAAAAGGAAATCATAAAGAGCAGAAATCAAGGAATTCCTCTAAAACTGATTTATGTGATTAACTGTACGTCTTGGTAAATTCACTAAAAATCATTTAATTGTACACTTAAAATGGAGTAAAGGCATGATATGTAAAGTATACTTCAATAAAGAAAAAAAAAGAGCAGAAAGCAATGAAACGAGAAAGAGAAAAACAACAGAGAAAACCAATCAAACAAATAACTAGCTTTTTGAAAACAATACATTTTGAAAACTTCTAGCGAGACTGACAAAAAAAAAGAGAGAAGACACATATTGCCAATATCAAGAATGAAACAGGATTAGCACTATAGACACTGCAGACACCAAAACTATAAGGGAAAACTGTAAACAACTCTACACACATAAATTTGACAACCTCAGAAAAACTGACCAATTCCTCAAAATGAAAAAACAAACACACTTCCACCAACATGAAATAGATAAACTGGACAGTCTTATAACTATTAAGGAAATTGAACTGGCAATTTCAAAACTCCCAAAAAAGAACTTTCCAAGCTGAGATAATTTCACTCGAGAATTCTACAAACATTTAAAGAATAACACCAATTCTACAAAATTCGTTCTAGAAAACAGAAGAGAAAGGAACACTTCTCAATTCATATTATGAAGCTACACTTACCTCCAATATGAAAACCAAAGACAGTACAATAAGAGAAATCTACAGACTAATATCCCTCATGATTACAAATGCAAAAAAATCCTTAATAAAACATTAGCAAATAGTATTTAGCAATATATAAAAAGAATTATACAGGATGTGTATGCTGAAAAGTAAAAAATGCTAATAAAAGAAATCAAAGATTTAAATAAATGGAGAGACATACTGTGTCCCTGGACTGGGAGAATCAACATAGTAAAGATCTCACTTCTCCCCAAGTTGACATCCAGGTTAAAAACAAACCCTTTCAAAATCCAAGCAAGATTTTTAAAAAATAGAGATAAAATTATTTTAAACTTCACATCTCCTTATACAAAAATTAATTCAAAGAGGATCATGCAGCTGGGCACAGTGACTCACACCTATAATCCCAGCACTCTGGGAGGCCAAGGTGGGAAGATTGCTTGAGGCCAGGAGTTCAAGACTAGCCTGGGCAACACCGTGAGACCCCATCTTTACAAAAAACAAAAAATAGCAGGGCATGATGGTACATTCCTGCAGTCCTAGCTACCAAGGAGGCTAAGGTAAGAGAATCACTTGAGCCCAGGAATTGGAGGCTGCAGTGAGCCATGCTTGTACCACTGCACTCCAGCCTGGGCAAGAAAATGAGATCCTGTCTCAAGTGTTAAAAAAGGATCATGGACTTAAGTACAAAACATAAAACTTTTATTAAAAAAAACAAATAAGAGAAAATCTTCAGGATCTAGGGCTAAGCAAAAAATCCTCAGTTTGACACCAAAAGCACATCCATAAAAGGAAAAATTAAAATTGGACCTCATCAAACTTTTAAACCCTAACCCTAGGTGTCAGTAGCCTCCCTACAGTTTTGTCCCCTTAAGTGTTTGTAGGTAGGAACCTCAACAACCCATTCCTCAGAGGACACAGGCAGCTTTTGCCACTGAGATAACCAATAGCCACTGCCACCTAAGGGACGGGGGCTGCCACCTCCCAACCTCACACACACAACAAATCCTAGAGCTGCAGCTGCACTACACATCCACACTCCAAACCTCAGCCCCACAGCTGATCCATGCATATCCTTGCCTCAAACATTTGAGCCATCAACACAGCAGGCTAGCCTGTGCTCAGGCCCTGAAACCACTGTTCCCTCTGCAAAAAAGATTAGCAATAGCAACAAATGTAAAAAAAAGGGGGGGGGCAATTAGGGGAAATAGGTTAATAAGCAATAGCCCGACTCTGGATGGATTTATTGGAGCAAAGAAGCACAATACACTTCTTAGGGTTCTTTGTAACAGTAGGTATGGATCACAAGCTACAATACCTTAAAGCATAGCTACACAAAATGCAGGGCTGCACATTTTTGGATAAGTCCACAAAATTATTTACAAAACAATTTTAGCAGACAAATAATAGCAGTTTCTGTTGTTTTACTCCAAACTTAAAATACTAATAATGCTTTTTATGGACAAAATAATATATTATTAATTTTAAAAGCCAGGATGAAGTTTGTGTCTAAGGCAAAGATTCTGGACTTTGGCACACATTTGTAGCTATCCAAAGCGAACAAATAAAGCTCCTATGGTTCCTAATGTATTGATATTTTATGAAACTCCATGTTACTATTTCTTCAATGTTTATTACTTCTGTCTCATGAAGTTGTGATTTTCCTTATGAATTTAAAGGTAAAACACAGTGGTTTAACTCTTATGATACTAATAATCTAAAGTGAAAGTTTATATAAAATAACAAGGAAATTGAATTTGTAGAGCTAATAACAAGTGACATATTCAAAATACACTTTTGGCAGAAGTAGTTTACAATGAATTCATGAAATGACAGGCAAACTCAAATATCTATAAATGATAGAAAATAATATTTTGTACAAACAAATTTATAAGAGAAATATATATAAAAAATATTTTCTCAAGACCCCGTCTCTACAAAAAGTAGAACAATTAGCCAGGCATGATAGTACACGCCTATAGTCCCAGCTACACGGGAAGCTTAGGCAGGAGGAAAGCTGGAGCCCTGGAGTTTAGGGTGTTGTGATGACACCACTGTACTCTAGTCTGGGCAACAGAGTGAGACTTTGTCTCAAAAAAAAAAAAAAAAAAAAAAAAATTTCTATTTGCATGATATTATTCTATTAGGAAAATCAAAATTTTATTTTCAATAACAAACTTCTAAATATTTAAAAAAGAATTCGTAAAAGTGAGAACTTTTTTTTACATCTTTTTCTAGGGATCAAGGAAAGAGATAGCTACATTAAATGAATATCCTTATCATAGTACTGATTAAACTCCATTACAAATTACATGTTTCTGCAATGTCTTTCTCATTAAACACTATCTCTTTCTTTAACTTTTAGCAGAGTGTCTAACAATCAGATGACATTCAATTGATGCTTGCTGAATGAGTAAATGCAGTGGAGATATCTATTTTAATGATGGCCATGCATGTCTAAATCTCAGTCTTGCTTCATTGCAACATTTCCAAGCTTAAGGGTTACAAGTTTCCTCTAGATATCCATTCAGAAAGTCCTAGAATTTTCATTGGCTACCTTCAACTTGAATTTTACAAATTATTTTCTTTGGTGCCTTACATCTTGCTTTGTCTCAAAGTGAAGATGTAAAGAACTGATATTTTAAAAAGAAATCAATAAAATGTTCAGAGCTGAGATACTAAGAACCACAACAGAGGATTTGGAAGTTAAGAACACAGGGGAATTACTAGATTTGAGTGACACTGCTAAAGAGAAAGTGACTAAACTTGGGAATTGATTTTCTGTTCAAAAAGAGACCAAAAGGTATCAAAGATTACCCTCAAGATGTGAAATTTTTAAAAAAGGAAGAAAATGGCATGCCTGTGGTAGTGAGAAAGTTAAGTAGTAAAACAACTCAAAGGAGAAGCCAATAAGTTCTACACATAATATACCGAGTTTGAAGAACACACCACAGGACATGAATTAGAAATGCCACAGGCAATAGATATAAAAAGATATATAAAAGAAAAAGTCTACAAGTCCACAGAAAAGTATATAAAATGGCTCTTAGATTTCACTCACACAAGAGAAATTCAAGTGAAACCTACTTCAGGATATCATGTTTACCTTTCAGATAAGAAAAAATACAGAAGTTTGAAAACAATGTGATAGCCAGGATGTGGGGGAAACAAGCACCTTCTTATACTGCTGGTGAAGCACAAATTGGTACTTTTAAAGTTAGTGATTTGACAGGCTTTATTACAATTACAACCATATGTATCTTCTGATCCAGTGTATACATTATCTATTGCTGGATAAGAAATTACCCCAAAATTTAGTTGCTTAAAACAACAAACATTGAGAAATGGATTTCAGGCAACATGATGGTGAAGAGCTCTTCCACTGGCCTCCTCCCCAGTAAAACTGGGAAAACTATTGAGGAAGAAAAGAAAAAAAAAAAAAAACTACTTAAAGTCTCTGGAAATGGTCCTAAGGACAAACAGCAAATGAAGAAACATCTATCCAAGCAAATCTACAAAAATTCAGTAAGAACGGCAAGTATCTGAACCATGACCACTCCCTCCTTCCACTCTTTCAAACTCCATATGGTGTAGACTCCACTCCAGACAACTGCAGCCAGAACACAGGGCTCCCTCTCCCACCAGTTTCCAGATGGAGAGCTTTCTTCCTGGGAGGAACAGGACATCAACATTTCTCATCCTACCCCTGAAAACTATGCTGAGGCTAAGTCCAATTCAAGATGAAAGCTGAGAATTCTTTACTTCTACCCAGCCCCAAATTATGAAATAAAGGCTCTACTTGGGACATGGCACATTGAGACCTAACCACCTTTCCCTAGCTTGTGATGTAACGGTTCCATGCCAGGAGAGGCAAGCCAAGAGGACCTCAGGCTACTGTCTCCTCTCCACTGAGCTATCAGCTCCATGAATGGGAGTGCCATTCAGAGAGAAGTATAATATTGTCCCCAACTCCAGAGGCCTAGCTCAGAGATTCTGCCTGGAAGGAAAATAAAGAAGTAAAACAGGGAGTTATTAATCTCTTCTCAAAGAAACATACTTTATTTGCAATACAGTATGGAAAAGTTCAAGCTTAGAAGTTCTAGCCAGGATAGATCATCTGCTAGGTCATAAAACAAATCTCAATATATCTGAATACAGTGGAACAAAATCAGATGTAAAAATCAGGTAGAAAATTGAGAAACTCACAAATATGTGTAAATTAAACCACAAACTCCTAAATAATCAATGGGTCAAAGAGAAAATCAAGACAAAATACTTCAAGATGAATGAAAATGAAAACAAAAAATATCAAAACTTATGGGATACAGCTAAAGCAGTGCTAAAGGGAAGTTTATAGCGATTACTATAAATGCCTGTGCCAAGAAAGAAGAAAGGTCTGAAACAGTAATGCTGAAAAATAAAAGCAAATTAAACAAACCTAAAGCAAGCAGAATGAAGGAAATAATAAAGATCAGAGGAGAAACTAATGAAATAGAGAACAGAAAAATAACAGAGAAAACTAAATAGAACTAAAAGCTGGGCTGATGTGGTGGCTCATGCCTACAATCCCAGCACTTTGGGAGGCCAAAGTAGGAGGATCACTTGAGGCCAGGAGTTCAAGACCAGCCTGAGCAAGAGTGAGACCCCATCTCTACAAAAAATATAAAAATTAGCTGGGCATAGAGGTGCATGCCTGTAGCCCCAGCTACTTGGGAGGCTGAGGCAGGAGGATCACTCAACCCCAGAAGTTTGAGGTTGCAGTGAGCTAGGATGACACCACTGCACTCTAGACTGGGCAACAGAAAAAGACTCTGTCTCAAAAAACAAAAAGAAAACAAAAAAAAAAAAACCTAAAAGCTGGTTCTTTGAAAAAATCAACAGAATTGACAAAAGTTCAGCTAGACTGACCACAATAACAAAGAAAAGCCTAAAATTACCAGAATCAGAAATAAAAAGGAAACTATTACTACCAATCTTACAAAAACAAGAGAGATTTTAAAGGAATTCTACAATTGTACCCAGCAAATTAGAAAATTTAGAAGAAATGGAAAATTCCTAGAAAGATACAAATTATGAAAAGTGACAAGCAAATATAAGAAATCTGAATCAACCTGTAACAAATGAAGAAACTGAATTAGTAACTAAAAAATGACCCACAAAGAAAAGCCCAGACCTGAATAGATTCACTTCTGAATTTTACTAAACCTTTAAAAAAGAATTAATATCAATTCTTCAAAAACTCTTCCAAAAAATAAAAGAGAAGGAACACTTTCGAAATCATATTACAAGGCTAGTATTACCCTAATACAAAAAAGCAAACGCATTACAAGAAAACTACAGACTAATATCTTATAAATATGAATGCAAAAATCCTCAACAAAATACTAGCAAACCAAATCCAAAATATAAAAATAATTATATATCATGACCACGTAGAAGTCCTAGAAATGCAAGGTAGGTTTAACATCTGAAAAGTCAATGTATATATCACATCAATAGAATATAAACCAAAAGTCACATGATCATCTCAATAGATACAATAAAGGTACAGGTTGAGTATCCCTTATCCAAAATGCTTGGGACCAGATATTTTTGCATTTTGGAATTCTTTGGATTTTGGAATGTCTGCACATATATAATGAAATATATTGGGGATGAGACCCGACTCTAAACACAAAATTCATTTATATTTCATATATATATTATATATAGCCTGAAGGTAGTTCTACATCATATTTTTCAAAATTTTATGCATGAAACAAAGTTTGTATACATTGAACCAACAGAAAGCAAAGGTGTCACTATCTCAGCTACCAACGTGGACAGTCAGTTGTTGCTTGGCACCATCATTCCTGACTCTGAATTTACATACTATTGATAAACAATTATTTTCTTACAATTATTCACACCTAAGTGCTTCACAGTAAAAAATATGATATACATGACCGGCATGTGCAAAAAAGGTATACTGCAACTGAAGGGTGTTGGAAGGGTCTTTTTCCCTTTGGGGATGCTGTATACAGTGTGTGCTATGCACTTAAGTTTTGACTTAACCCTTAACATGATGGCAGGTGTGGAACTTTCCACTTGAGCTCTTCAGTAGGTGCTAAAAAAGTTTTGGATTTTGGAGCATTTAAAATTTTAGATTTTCGAATTAGGGATACTCAACCTGTATTTGACGAAACACAACAATCCTTTCATGATAAAAACACTAAAAAAACTAGGAACGGAAGGGAACTTCCAAACCCTGCTAAAGAGCATCTATAAAAAAAACCCATAGATAAAATTAAACTTAATAGTGAAAGACTGGATGCTTTACCCCTATGATCAGGAACAAGACAAGGTGTCTGCGTTTACCACTTCTATTCAACAATGTACTAAAATTCTAGTCAGGGCAAATAGGCAAGAGAAAAAATAAAAGCATTCAGATTAGAAAGGAAAAAGTAAAACTGTATCTATTTGCAGATGACATGATACTGTATGTAGAAAATCCTAAGGAATCCACTAAAAAACTATGGAGAACTAATAAGTGAGTTCAGGACACTTGTAGAACATGAGATGAATACATAAAAATCAAGTGTAATCCATATACTTGCACTTAATAATCTGAAAATTTTTAAAAATTGCATTTATAGTAGTATCCAAAAGAATAAAATACTTATGAATAAATTTACCAAAAGAAATCCAAAACTTATACCCTGAAAACTATAAAACACTGTTGAAAGAAATTTTTAAAGCTCTAAATAATTGGGAAAATATCCCATGTTCATAATACGGAAAACTTAACATTAAGAGGGCAATATTCCCCAAACTGATGCACAGATTCAATATAATCAATATCAGAATCGCAGATGATTTCTTTGTAGAAACTGATTAGCTGATTCTAAAATTCATATGGAATTGTATGGGACCCAGAATAGCCAAAACAATCTTGAAAAAGAAAAACTACTTTGGACTCATGTTTATGGATCTCAAAACTTTCTACAAAAGAACAGTAATCAAGGTGGTGTGGTACTGGGACAAGGACAGACATACAGACTAATCGAATAGAATTGAATGTTCAGAAATAAGCTCATTCATCTATGGTCAACTATTTTTGACAAGGGTGCTAAGACCGTCCAAAGGGGGAAAAGAGTCTTTTCAACAAATCATGCTAGGACAACTGGATATCCACATGCAAAAGAATGAATTTAGATCCTTGACTCACACCATATACAAAACAACGCAAAAGAGATCAAAGGCCTAAATGCACTATTATCACTGCTTGTCTTCCTCTTGTGAGGAAGGGAATGGGGCAGCTGGAGACAAGGAGGAGAAGGAGATTCTACATTGCATATTCTTTAATATTCTTTAAATGTTGAAGCATATGACCAAATTTCCTAATCAAAAAATTATTTTAGAAAGAATTCTAGGTAACAAATATAAAAGAAATGACAGAATCGCAAAAATCATAACATTTAATCCCTAATAAAATAATTCAGATAAAGATAAAGTATACTAAAACTATTAGGCAAAATGTTGATGAAGAAGCGAATACTTGGAGGGCACTGAGATACCGACACGGGGTTCAAGATTTCAATGGAAGAAGTCACTGCAGATGTGGTAAAAATAGCAAGGGAACTAGAACTAGAAGTGGAGTCTAAAGATGAGATTGAATTGCTACAATCTCATGATAAAACTTGAATGGATAAGGAGTTGCTTCTTAGGGACAAGCAAAGAAAGTAGTTTCTTGAGATGAAATGTACTGCTGGTAAAAATGCTGTGAACACTGTTGAAATGACAACAAGGGATTCAGAATATGCCATAAACTTAGTTGATAAAGCTGCAGCAGGGTTTGGGAGGATTGACTCCAACATTGAAAGTTCTGCTGTGAGTAAAATCAAATCACATAGCATTGTATGCCACAGAGAAATCTTTCATGAAAGGAAGAGTCTATCAATGTGGCAAAGTTCATTGTTGTCTTAAGAAATCGCCACAGCCACCCCAACCTTCAGCAACTGCCACCTTGATTAGTCAGCAACCATCAACATCAAGGCAAGATTCTGCACCAACA
>CAUYRT010066737.1:0-58286 GCA_963574885.1 Lepilemur ruficaudatus | reverse complement strand
TCACTTTGAATAATGGGCTTAAGCTCAATCCAGGATAATATAAGCGGTGCTAGCTCACTGTCGTTTCTTAAAATTGAGTAATATTCCATTGTAAACATATACCAAATTTTAATAATCCACTCATGAATTGACGGGCACTTGTATAATGTGAAGTTTAAATACAAATATAAGAGCATTTAACATGAATGCAGAACCATAGAAATTGCATGATTTGTATTTTATAGCCTGTACGTGCTTGTATTTTGTTCTTACCAGAACAGTGGAAATGCTGCACAAGTTTAGCTCAACAGTTTTTTACCTCACCTTTTGATGTATGCACATTTTACCAACATTCTCTACTTTCGGCTTTCTAATAAATAAGGAGGGCCTGAAAGGAAAAGAAACTGTGAGTTATTCTGTCTTTCCCTTTCTTTTCATGTCATCATTTTCATTGTAAGTGGTTGGCTAATACAGGAAAGGAACATGAATAAGAAAGAATATGACAGGTTTCTTAGAATGCCATTGCCTTCTTCTGATGTTGGAAGCAAGTTCAGATTTGAATGGAAAGTCACCTCTCAGGGCTGTTAGTGCCTCTGGTACCTCAGTTATAGATGTAATTTGCTTACCCTGAACTCACTTTGAGTCTTGCTGAACTTCCTCATACCATGGATTCATTAGAATTCTGTACTCACAGAACCTCATGAAGGCTGCATGTGAAAAGAGCGGCAAGGAATGGCAGAGGATATGCATGTTGCACATCTCTCCTTTACCCATGCTCCATTGTCCCATTGGACCACACTTACAAAACACAAGTTCAAAGATACAATTATTGAAAATTTCAAGACAGCAGAGCATTAAACCAAGCATCAAGTCCTTGTGAGCACAGAGCCTTGAGTATAAGATAAGAATATTATGGAAACTGTCATGGGCATCATGAATGCTATATGCTAAAGGGACAGCAAGGAACTGAGGCAGACACACATATTGGGTGTCTCTGTTTACACGCATGTTCCATGTCCCATTAGATTTCACTTACAAAACACAAGTTACAAAGTAAAAGTATTAAGAATTTTAAGGTGGCAATGATAGAGCAATAAACCAATCATGAGACCTTTCTGAGTATGGACCCCCTGCGTGATTGCACAGATTGCATATGTATAAAGATTATCCTAGCTTCTGTACTCACATTTCTAGTGCCTGGGATGGAATGAGATTGAACTCAGCTGGGCCTGCTGACTGGAGCACCTACATGTAGCCTCTCAATGTGACTTGGGTTTCTCCCAATATGGTGTCTGGGCTCCAAGTGGTAGAGCCCTTAGATGGACCTTTCAGGGAGCAAATATTCCAAAAGAACCCAGTGGAAGATTTTTGGCCTTTAATGACCTAATCTTGGATATCAGACAACATCACTTTTGATATACTCTACTGGTAAAAGTGGTCAAAAGCCTTTTCAGATTCAAGGGGAAGGGACACAGAGCTCAATTCTTGATGGGAATAGTGCCAAAGAATTTGGGACCATGTTTGAAAACTGCTTCAGTTCTTAAACTTATTTTCTGTTCACTCAGTTCCCATCTCTTCCCATCTAGTTCTTTCTTCTCTCCCTTCCCTCTCTCCCTCCTCCTTCTCCTTTTCTCATTGCACCATACTTTTTCTCATTGTTGAATAGGAGAAAATGTTTAGAGAATTAGAGAGAAACATGAAAGCAGGTGAACGATTAAGAGGGGACGAGAGAAAGAGTGGTATTGGCACATAGCCCACCTCATTTAGCTATGTGAATTTATGACAGTATTTTATTTTATTTTTATTTTATTTTATTTTATTTTATTTTATTTTATTTTATTTTATTTTATTTTATTTTATTTTATTTTATTTTATTTTATTTTATTTATTTCAGGATATTATGGGGGTACAAACATTTTGGTTACATGTTATGACTTTGCTCCACCCAAACCATGATTTGGGTGTGCCTTTCCCCCCCTACAAAGCTCACCGTGTCCATTAGTTGTGAGTTTACCTGCCCCCAACCCTCTAATCCCTGGAGAACATTACTACCGTGTGAGTACCATAGTGTTGATCAGTTAGTGCCAATTTGATGGCGAGTACACATGGAGCCTATTCTTCCGTTCTTGTGATACCTCACTTCGGAGGATGGGCTCACGCTCTATCCAGGAAAATATAAGAGGTGATAGGTCACCATGGAGATTATAAGAAATAGAATAATATTCCACTGTATACAGTATTTTAAAACTCCAGACATTTAGGTTATCTTCAACCGTCCTATGTCCCAGCCCCACCTCCATTTCAAGAGAGATCTGAGATTATACACACTTTCATTTCTTTCTGATTATTTTTCATCTATTTGCCTTTGAACATAAGACTTCTACTAACCCTGGTCTCATGGTCTGTGCTTTTCACTTTTCTACCAGCCCTACTACACTTCTTGAGTCTTCTAGAATTTAAGCAACATGGCTTCCAATAGTCTATGATCAGCATTATGTAAGAGATAGAAACTTATTCCAAATAAACTGAACCAAGATGTGGCTGTAAGAGGAATTTTGACCTATAGATGTGAAAAAAACCCTCATTTGTACACGCTAAGAATGCATTTGGCAAGAGCTCGTTTGTATAAAGCATCTTTAACCCATTTGACACTTGAATGATGGCTTCTGACTCTCCTTATTTAAAAGGATCCCACTTGAGTGTTGCCTTAAATCTCAAACAGCACTTGTAACACAGCACTTTGATTTGCTAAATGGAACTAAATCAGAAACATGTAGACTTGGCATCACTCAGATTTACAAAATGATTGAGCAGTGTCAGGGTAATGCCAAGTAAAACAATGTGATGAACTCTAAATATTATTTTCTCACATACCTAAAACTAGAAAGTTCCAGGCCTTCCAGTGTAAATGCCAAAGATGCCCTTACCATGAAAAGACCTATGGCTTGAAGAAGGCAATATGCCTTGGTATTTGTCCTTAAAGCCATTTTTTCCCACATGCCGTAGGTTTGGTTATATTGTTTCTTAGCTAGTTAAGAAGCAACAAAATCATTTTATGTTGGGATTCTTTGTTTTTTGGCTAAGATGTTTCAAACTAGGTATATTAAAGTGGTGTCCCACAAGAAAATATTAGGCTGACAACTTAAAATCCAAACAAAATCTTTCTAAAATAAGAAATTATTGAGCGAACATGAAGGTTAGGAAACTCTGGACTCTCCTTTCTCCCTCAAACACAATTCAACAACAAAATATGGACAAATTCCTTTTGTAAGCCACCCAGAAACTAGTTGAGAGGCTCCTATGTCCCAGGTGAGTGTGAAACCAGCCACATTTAAACAGGTATGGAAATTCAAGATGCCTTCTCACCATAATCCCTATCCTGGCATAGCACCATACAGTTGGAAGGAAACCTCCCAAATCTCAGTTTCTCCTTGACAAGGGAAAGAGTTGTACTTGCCCCACCTTTTCTGGGGCTTCACATAGGACTGGCTTCTGTCTTGTCTGTCATGAGAGGCTAACGGGGCCTGGCATACTCTAGCAGCCTTTGGTCCAGTGAGATCAGAGATGGTAGTTTAGGCTGAATGTTACTATAGCCACTCCCCCTGGCTCAGCACACAGTGAATGGGTTAAAAACCCATATCTCTGCTTCTCCCTGGGGAGGGAAAGAATTGGACCAAGTATCCAATACCCCAGCTTGTCTGGGGCCTGCCCAAAAGACTAGCTTGTCTTTCCTGTCTCAGAACACTAATGGAACCTGGCATACTCTGGCCACTTGGGGGCCAGTGAAAACAGAGATGGTAGTTTGGTCAGGCAGTTGCCATAGTCTCTTATCCTGGTTCAACATATAGTAAGTGGATGAAAATACCCCAGCTCCCAGTTTCTTGCTGAGGAAGGAAGGAGTTGGATCACACATCTAATGTTCCAATTTCTCTGGGGGATACCCAAAGGAATGATTCATCCCTCCCTCCCTCCCTCCCTCCCTCCCTCCCTCCTTTCTTCCTTCCTCCTTTCCTTCCCTCTGTCTGTCTTCATTCCGTCCTTCCATCTGTCCTTCCATTCTTCCTTCTGTCCTTTTTTTCTCTCATCTCCTCACTCCTCCCTTCCCCACCTCTCCCCTCCCCTCCTGACCCCTCCCTTTCCCTCCCTCTCCTCTCCTCTTCCCTTCTTTTTCTTAACAGGGTCTTGCTCTGTTGCCCAGGGTACAGTGCAGTGGTATCATCATAGCTCACTGCAACCTCCAGCTCATGGGCTCAATTGATCCTCTTTCCTTAGCCTCCCGAGTAGTTGGGACTACAGGTGTGTACCACTATGCCAAGCTAAGTTTTTCTGTTTTTTATAGAGAGAGAGTCTTGCTATGCTCGGGCTGATTTTGAACTCCTGGCCGCAAGTGATCCTCCTACCTTGGCCTTCCAGAGTGCTGGGATTATGGGCATGAGCCACTGTACCTGGCCAGGAATGGTTTCTTTCATGCCTATTTTGGAGCACTAATGGAACCAGCATACTGTTACTGCCTGGGATCCAGTGCAAAAAGAGACTACAGTTTTACAGTTTGAACTAGCAGCCACCATTGCCACTTTACCTAACTCAGCACAGAGAAAATGGGTGAACCCCCCCCCCAAAAAACCCAGATCCCAGATTTTCCTTGGGGAGAGACAGAGTTAGATAGAGCATCCAGTGATCCAACTTTTCCAGAGGCTGTCTAAGAGACTGGCTTCAGTCTTACTTGTCTTAGACTGCTGAGTGATCTTATCATATTCTTGATGCCCGAGGGCAGCTAAGAACAAAGCAAATTGGACTAGTACAAAGGTTTGAAAGGTCCCCAAAATCTTTGGCCAGGCTGATTGGTGAGTGCCTTCTCCTTTATGAGGCTAGTCTGGGAAAGGTAACAGTTTTCTCTGATGCACAGATGCCAGCACAAAGAATCAAGAAAAATAAAGAAACAGGGATATATGTTCCAAACAAAGGAACAAAACCAATCTCCTGAAACTGATCCTAATGAAATGGAGATACTATTGACCCTCTGTATCTCTCAGTTCCACATCCGTGGATTTACCCAACCACAGATTGAAAATATTTTTTTAAAAAATTACATCTGAACATGTGCAGATATAATTTGTAAAATTACTAAACAGGTACAGACTTTTTTCCTTGTCGTTGCTCCCTAAATAATACAGTATAACAACTCTTAACATAGAAATTACATTGTATTAGGTGTTATAAGTAATCTAGAGTCTATTTAAAGCAGTGGTCCCCAATCTTTTGACACCAGGGGCCAGTTTGATGGAAGACAATTTTTCTACAGACTGCGTGGTGCGGGATGGTTTCAGGATGATTCAAGTGCATTACATTTATTGTGCAGTCAAACCTCTCTGCTAATGATAATCTATATTTGCAGCTGCTCCCCAGTGCTAGCCTCAGCTCCATCTTAGATCATCAGGCATTAGATTCTCATAAGGAGAACACCACCTAGATCCCTCACATGCACAGTTTACAGCAGGGTTTGCACTCCTATGAGAATCTAATGCCACTGCTGATCTGACAAGGGGCAGAGGTTATACAGTGATGTGAGCTATGGGGAGCAGCTGTAAATACAGATGAGGCTTTGCTTGCTCACCAGCCACTTACCTCCTGCGGTGTGGCCTGGTTCCTAACAGGCCATGGACCAGTAGTTGTCCCCAGCCTGGGGCTTGAGGACTGCAGATTTAAAGTACATGAGAGGTGTTATAAGTAATCTAGAGATGATTTAAAGTACATGCAAATACTACACCATATTATATCAGGGACTTGAGCAGCCACAGGTTTTGATATCCATGGGGAGTTCCTGGAATCAATCTCTGAAGAATACTGAGAGATGACTGTATATGATTTACCTGACAGAAAAATCAAAATAATCATCATAAAGATGGTCATTGAGGTCAGGAGAACAATGCATGAACAAAGTGAAAATTTCAACAGAGATAAGTTATATATGTATACACACATCCATATCCACACATCTCAAACAGAAATCTTGGAACTGAAGAAAACAATAACTGAACTGAAAATTCACTAGAGGAGGTTGAACAACAGACTAGGTCAAGCAGAAGAAAGGATCAGTAAACTCAAAGATCATTAGAAATTACTCAGTCAGAGGAACAACAACAACAACAAAAAATGAATGAAAAAGAGTGGAGAAAGCATAAGAGACTTATGGGGCATTTTGACCAAAATAAACGTTATGAGTATGTCCCATAAGGAGATCAGAGAGAGAAAGAGGAAGAAAGATTATTGAAAGAAATAATGGATGAATATTTCCCAAATCTGATGAAGAAAATGGACATCCAGATGCAGGAGGCCCAACAGACCTCAAATAAAATGAACCCAAAGAAATCTACACCAAGACACAATTTAGTCAAATTGTTGAAAGTCAGAGACAAAGATAACATTTTGAGAGCTCCAAGAGAAAAATTACTTTTCACTTACAAGGGAGCCCTCACAACACTGTCAGTGTATTTCTCAGCAGAAACCCTTTAGGCCAGAAGGGCATGGAATGATATATCCAAAGTACTGGAAGAAAAAAATGGCCAACCAAGTATTGTATACCTGAAAAAATTTCCTTTAAAAATGAGGGAGTTAAAGACTTTCCCACATAAGCAAATACAGAGAGTTCATTACCACCAGACCTTCCTTAAAAGACATTATGAAGTGTGTTCTTTAGGTTAAACAAAAGGATGTTAAACAGTAATACAAAAGCATAAGAAAGCATACAACTAACTGGTAAAGGTAAAAATGCAGACAAATGTAGAATAATATAATACTATAACATTGGTGGGTAAGTCACTTTTAATTCTAGTGTAAGAATTAAAAGAAAAAAGTATGAAAAATAACTGTAAATATAAAAATTTGTTAGTGGATACACAAAATAAAAAGATGTAAATTGTGACATCATTAACATAAAATATGAAGGTGAAGTAAAAGTGTACAGGTTTTGTGTTAATCTATGATTGAAGTTAAATCATAAGCTTAAAGCAGACTGTTATAACTATAAGATATTTTATGTAAATCTCATGGTTATCACAAAGAAAATCCTGTGGAAGAGACACAAAATAAAAAGAAAAGGAACCAAAGTATATCAATACAAAAAAAAAAAAAAACTACAAGGAAACACAAAAGAAGACAGCAAGAAAGGAAAAGAAGGACAAAAGAACTATAAGACAGATAGGAAACTATGAAAAAGTTGGCAAGAGTATGTCCTTTCCTATCAATTACTGTACATGTAAATGGGTTAAATATCCCATTCAGAAGATATAGAGTGGCAAAATGGATAAAAAAAGATACAACTATGTATTGTGCACAAGAACCTCACTTTAGATTTAAGGACACACATAGGCAACAAGGAAATGGATGGAAAAATATATTCCATGCAAATGGTAACCAAAAAAGAGTGCAGAGGTGGCTATACTTATATCAGATAAAATAGACTTTTAGTCACAAATTATCACAAGAGCCAAAGGACATTATATATTAATAAAAGGATCAACTCACCAGGAAAATATAACAATTATAAATATATATGCACCTGACATAAAAGCACCTAAATATTTAAAGCAAATATTGACTGAACTGAAGGGAGAAATAGATGGCAATACTATAATGGTAGGAGACTTAAATATTCCACTATCAATAATTGATAGAACATCCAGACAGAAATCAATAAGAAAAACCAACTTGAAAAACACTACAGTTAAAAACATTAGCCAGGCATGGTGGTGTCCACCTGTAGTCCTAGCTACTTGGGAGGCTGAGGTGGGAGGATTGCTTGAGCCCAGGGGTTCAAGGTTACAGTGAGCTATGATCACACCACTGTACTCCAGCCTGGACAGCAGAGTGAGACCCTGTTTCTAAAACAAAAACAAAGACAAAAAACAAAATTCCAAAAACAAAACAAAACAAAAAATTATAGATTGAATAGACTTAACACACATATATCAGCCATTTAACTCAACAACAGAGAAATATACGTTCTTCTCAAATGTATGGAACATTCTCCAGAATAGATCATATGTTACGTCACAAAAAAGTCTTAACAAATTTATGAAGATTAGAATCATACTTGCTATCTTTTTTGGCCACAGTGGAATGAAACTAGAAATTAATAGTAGAAGGAAAATTGGCAAATTCAAAAAAAATGTGGAAATTAAACAGCATACCCCTGAATAACTAATGGGTCCAAAAAGAAATCAGAAAGGAAATTAGAAAATATCTTGGGACAAATGAAAATGAAAAATGTAGCTGGGAGCACTCTGGGAGGCCAAGGCAGGAGGATCACTTGAGGTCAGGAGTTTGAGACCAACCTGGGTAACAATGAGACACCATCTCTACTAAAAAAAATAGAAAAAAATTAGCTGGGCATGGTGGCGTGTGCCTGTGGTCCCAGCGACTTGGGAGGCTGAGGATGTGTAAAATTGGAACCCTTGTACTTAGTTGGTGGGAATGTAAAATTGTTGCAGCTACTGTAGAAGACACATGTCCTCAAAAATTTAAAGATAGAAATACCATATTATCCAACAATCCTACTTCTGGGTATTTATCCAAAAGAATTGAAGTAAGGATATTGAAGAGATATTTTCACTCTCAGGTTTGTTGCAGCATTATTCACAATAGCAGATGTAGAAACACCCTAAATGTCCATTGATGGATGAATGGATAATAAAAATGTGGTAAATAAGTACAATGGAATATTAGCCTTAGAAAAGGAGGAAGTCCTGAAATATGGAGCAACATGGATAAACCTGGAGGACATTATGCTGAGTGAATAAACCAGTCACAGAAAGAAAAATATTCCACTTATGTGAAGTATTTAAAATAGTCAAACTCCTAGAATCAGAGAATTATCTTTTATCTCAATAGGTGAAGACAAGTATTTTCATTTTTGCTCTTTTTAGGTAATTACCATATTATGTCCATACCATTTGTCTTCTACTTTTCCCATGGATTATTACATAGTGTGAAGAACATGGACTTTGGAAATAGATATGGATTTAAATCTTGGCTCTATCACCTAAAATATTTATGGATTTGGTCAAATTGTTTATACAGCATGGTCTTCAGTTTGTTTATCTGTAAAATGGAAATGACAGCTGACACCTGATTATAACTTAGGTTCCATATGACTCCTGTCTGGGTAGTATCTTATTCAAAGAAACATCAGTTTAGCAGAAAAATGTGACAAAGTAATTAAGATATTTAATCTTTAAACAAAATGAATGATTTAATAGCTTTATTGATATATAATATACACACAATAAACTGCACATATTTAAAGCATAACATTTGATAAGTTTTAACATGTATATGTACCCATGAAATCATCATTATAATCAAGATAATACATCTATGGTAACCAAAAGTTTCCTCATGTCCTCTTGTAGTATCTTACTTTCATTCCACCCCGTTCTCCCACCCCTAGGCAACCACTGATCTGTTTTCTGTCTTATAAATCAATTTACATTAAAAATAAATTTACATAAAGGGAGTCATACAGTATGTACTGTTTTTTGCTGTATTCTTTTATTGAACATAATTATTTTGAGATCCATCTATGTTGTATATACTATTCCTTTTTATTGCTGAATAAGTCTATTGTATCAAAATACTGTTAATACAATTTGATTATCTATTTACCTATTGATGAACATCTGGGTTCTTTCCAGTTTTTGCTATCACAAATGAAATTGCTATGAATATTTTTATACAAGTCTTTATATGGATATATGTTTTATTTCTGTTGGTAAATACCTAGGAGTCGAATGGCTAGGTCATATGGCAAATGTTTAACTTTTTAAGAAACTTCAAGACTATTTTTTAAAGTGCTTATAATCATTTTGCATTCTACTAGCATTTTATGGGACTTCTAATTTTCCGCATCCTCACCAACACTTGGTATAATCAGTCTTTGTAATTTTAGCCATTCTAATGGTGGTATCTCATTGTGGTTTGAATTTGCATTTTCCTAGTGAATAGTGGTGTTGAGTATCATATCATGTGTTATTTGCCATCAGTATATCATCTTTGAAGAAGTATATGTTCAAGTATTTTTTCCATTTAAAAAATTTAATTGTTTGCTTTTTGAGTTTTGAGAGTTTTCCACGTATTCTTGATCTAAGACTTTTATCAGATAGGTGATTTGCAAATATTTTCTCTCAGTCTGGCCTGTCTTTTCATTCATGAACATGGTTTTTCAAGGAGCAGTTGTTCTTAATTTTGATGAATTCTAATTTATCAAATTTTTTTCTTTTATTGGTAATGCTTTTGCTATTGTTACATGCTTAATGCACAGAAACACTTTTAAAAAGTTTTTAGACATCGCTTTCTAAATTTCTCTGAAACAATGCTGAAAAGCCTTGTTCTACACTTTCCCCAAATCTCCTCAATACCTACATATGCAGACTCTTTTTGTTTCACTGCCTCTACCCCACTTTTCTTGTCTTTATTATGGTCAAATTATCTCAATCTTAGTTGTCCAAGTAAGCATAGTTTTTTTCCCTTAGGTAACCAAATGAGAAACTGCTATAATTATAGTGGTATAGTGTCTATATAGCCCTCTTTAGATGAGAACAAACATGAACAGTGTGAGCATTAGATGAGATGATACATGAAAACACTGAGTACTAAGTATTAGGTATTGCTATCATTATTGCCATTTATTCTGATTTAGCTAAACACTCACAACTGTGAAGATCAAGTATTGGTACTATAAAGATATAACCGTAGCGGGCATACAATAACTGTAAGGCACATAAGAGGGAAAGAGAGAGGGAAGAAAGTGGTTTTATTTGTATCATACTCTTAAATATTCTTTAAAATTGGAAAAATCACTTATTTTCCATAAGCGTAGTAACCTCAGATATGAGATATCACCTAAACTAACAAGAACGTCCAAAATCTATAGAGTGATTTGATAACTGAGAGGTTTGGCTCTCATGACTTGATCCTAGTATTGCTCTGTAAGCCAAAACATCCTGCTGTGTTAACTTATGGCCTTTTTTGGGTAGCTACTCTCAATTTCCACATGAGATGGCCTAAATATTTAAAGGACCACTGAGATCCAGGTTGGTTCTAAAGCTTTCTTAACATGTAGTTAGACAACATTTCTAGCTTCCCAGCTGGCTTTAAGAAACTATCTGGAAACCAGAAGTATCAGAACCAATTGAGTTCTATGGTCCTGTGTTTTGCTCCAACCAGGTTTAGAGAGTACTCTTAGGAAAACCATGGCCTCCCTCACAGAATGAGTTGGGAGGTATTCCCTCTTTCTCCATTTACTAGAAGAGTTTGTGAAAGACTGCCATTTTTATTTCATTATAAATATTTAACAGAATTCACCAGTAAAGCCAGCTGTGTCTGGGCTTTTCTTTCGAGTGAAGATTTTTAATTACTAATTTAGTCTTTACTCATTATAGGCCTCTTTAAATTTTCTGTGTCTTCTTCAGTCAATTTTGGTAATTTGTCTTTCTAGGAATTTGTTTATTTCATCCAAGTTGTCTAATTGTTTTTGGCATAAAATTGTTCATAATACTCCCTTATAATTTTTAAAATTTCTATAGGACCAATGGTGTGTGTCCTCTTACATTCCTGATTTTGGTGCTCTGTCTTCTCTCTTTCTCCCTCTCTCTCTCTCTTTTTTAGTGCATTTTGTTAAAAGTTTGACAATTTTTTGATCATTTCAGAGACAAATTTTTTGATTTTACTTATTATCTCTATTGCTTTTCTATTTTCTATTTAATTGACTTCCACTTTAACCTTTATTTTTTCCTTTCTTCTCTTTGCTTTGGGTTGAGTTTACTCTTCATTTTCTAGGTTCCTAAAGTGGAAAGTTAGGTTACTGATTGATTTCAGATCTTTTTCCTTTTCTGTAGAGGCATTTAAAACTATAAATTTCCCTCTAAATATTGCTTAGCTGAAAATGGATAAATTTATTGCTGATTATTTTTACTTCACAAGATATAGTAGCAGTTTGTAATCTTGGTTAGGCAGAGACTATCCAGATATTTGTTCTGTTTGGACGTTAGGGTTGAATATTTACTGCCCTGCCAAAGCTACAATCTTTAGGGGTGTATACACTGTTGCTGAGAATTCTGTTTTGTCCCAAACATTTTTCCTCTAGAGTAAGTCTTACAAAGCCATTTCCTCAGCTATCTGCCTATACTTGATCATTTTATGTCCCACATTTGCAGTTTTTTGACTTCTTGTTTTACTAGGTCAATTGTTTTCCATGATTCCTTGAAGCTGAAGAGAGGTGAGGAAGTGAGTGAAATAGTATTCCAAATGATGAAAGGCACTGGAAGTTAGAATGCTTGAAATTTGTTCCCAGCATCACAACTCATCAGGGTCAGACATGTATTTTGGATGAAGAGGGTGACGTGATTTTAGAGGTGTCAGGAAGTCATTTTTCATACTTCCTCCTTCCTACCCACCTTTGTCTGGTTAATGCCCACTCACTCTTCAAGCCTTGGCTTAGATATTTTTTCTTCTAGAATTCTCTGAGCCTTTGCACTTGGTTAGACCTTCTCTCTCATAACCCCTGTCTTAACTCTGTCTTAGCAGTTATCACACTTTAGTGTACTGCTTGCTTATTTATTTGTTGTTTATATTCTCTGAAGACAGGGCCCATCAATTTGGTTCATATTGTATCCAATACCTGGCAATATTTGGTGTTGATGTTGACTAAAAAGAATTGATTTCTAAAATTTAACAGTTATAGCTTTTTTTCCTTTGTATGTTTTTTTTTTTGTGTCAACGTAAATTTGTTTTTCACATTCTTTCTAGAAAGCAGGTTTTGTTAGGAGGGAGAGAGGGGTATCTTGGGAGGCAGTGCCAAAGGTGAACTTGGTGCAGAAAGGGAAAATGGGCACACCAAAGGCAAACTGCACTGATATGATAGTTTTGGACAGTGCTGTTCCATTTACCTCTGAGCTTAACATGGTTTTTCGTAATTCTTATTTTTTGATAACATTGTAACATTTTTATATTATTTTCAATGATTAAATAAAAAGAATATATGTTTAATTTTGTGATCTCACAAAATTGAGCTGCTGATCTTTTACCTGGGAGAAATACATTTAAATTTAAAATGATCTGACAAACTGAGGAAATGGAAAGATACAAAAAGAAGGAAATTTAAGTTTGGCGTAATTAACTTAGAAGATAAGTAGATTGGGGATGGCTTCATGTTCTAGGAATAGTATTAATGCCTGCAATAAGCTTTAAGCATGAGAATAATAGCAAAAAATGAAAAAAATTATAAGAAAACTTTATCTAATTATATTCTTTCTAAAGAGAGGTATAATTCTATATTTTAACCTAGAACTACCGCATTATTATGCATAAGGAATGCTTGAGACAACATTTTCTTTTGGTTTTCTTCACTCCAAAATAATTTTAAGTAAGAAATTCTCATAACAGTAACACTTCACATTTGTGCATCACCTTAAATTCCTTTAGGTTGATGAAATATAACTTTAGAATAATAACATTTGTACTTTGTTTTATAATCTGTATGACATTTTTTCTTTACAACTATGAAAGAAGTTCATGTTGGTTGGAGAAAATTACAAGATATACTGTATACGTGTAAAAAAATATATAAAGTGTAAGGTTCCCCCACACCCTCTACCCATGTTCTCCAATCCTACTTTCCTGGAATAAATACTATTAACAGCTGTGTAAACTTCCAGACCTTTTCTAGTCACGTATAAACATATTTATGTGTGTATATGTAACATATGTAACAAATGTGTAAATACAAAATATCTGTATATAAGCACACATAAATTTATTCACCATTAATTTACTTACTTTACATCATTGTACGTGTATTTTTATGCAATCGTGATAGCATTTCTGATTGTTTACTGGAAGTAGAATTGATAAAGTTTATTCACATTTTAAATGTTACAGGTAAGTTTCCTACCTAACTAGTTTATACTCTCTCCAACTGTAATGTAGGTATCCTTTTCCCCACACCCTTGCCAATATGGATTTCATTAATCTTTTTCCCCCTGATCTCTAATGAGATAAAGCATCGTATATTTCTTCTTCTGCAAATTGCCTATGTATGCCATTGTCTTTCTTTCTTTGTTTCTTTCTTTCTTTCTTTCTTTCTGTCTTTCTTTCTTTGTTTCTTTCTTTCTTTCTTTCTTTCTTTTCTTGAGATGGGGTCTCACTCTATTGCCCAGGCTGGAGTGCAGTGGCAAGATCATAGCTCACTGCAGCCTCCAACTCCTGGTCTCAAGGGATCCTCCTGTCTCAGCCTCCTGAGTAGTTGGGGGTACAGGCATGTGCCACCATGCCCAGATAATTTTTTGTCATTTTTTAGACACAGGATCTTGCTATGTTGTCCAGGCTGGTCTCCAACTTCTGGCCTCAAGCCATCCTCCCACCTCAGCCTCCTGTGTAGCTAGAATTACAGGTTGTTAGCCACTCTGCCTGGCTCTGTTTTTCATATTAATTTGTGAAAGTTTTGTATTATTAGAGATATTAACATTTTGTTAAATATTTATTGTAAATATTTTCTCTCACTCTTAATGTATATCTTTTAACTTTGTTTATAGTATGTCTTCCAAAAATTCATTTTTATTTTGTCAAATCTTCAAGATTTTCACGTGTTCTCATATAATTCTTAAAACAAATCTATGAAAGTAATAATTCCTATCATAATCATAGAGATGAGCTAACTGAGGTGCATAGAGCTTCAGTGACTTGTCCAAGTAGGAAAGGCGCATATAGGTCTACACTGCTAGAAATGCACACCATGACAAGAGAAACTGTACAGAATAGGTGAATAGGCTAAGGAGCCACAGATCAAAGAAGGCGTTAGTACCACCCTTTTCCCTTCCAGACTGACTGTTGCTCAGGGCCCAGCCATTAGAATCAGGAGTCTTTAACGAGGCTGTGCCTAAAGCAGCAGTAATAGTTTTGCAATGGCCTCTAGGTGGTTCTGGTGATATGAGGTGTTTGTAACTTCTTTGGCTTGGATTTGACACCCATTTCCCTTCCTTGCCGCTCCCTGCCAACTTTGTTTTATGGTTCTTGGCTCAGATCTTGGATATTAACTTTGCTTACTTCATGATTTCTGGCTCTGATCATTGGCTGTGCCTATGGATAGAGTACTGGCTCTAATCTCAGTTTATCCCCTGGTTCCAGTTTTGGTCCTGATTGAAGGCCATAGTGCTGATACTGGTCTCTTAGGCCTTGTATCAGTGGATAACAGAGAGATGGAGAGTTGGGAAAAATGCAACAGAAAAACACTATTTTAAAATGCCCTCAAAATGTTTAATGAGAAGATTTAGCTACTTGTCACTAAATATCTGTGAACAAGAAGAAGAAAGTTGGAAGAGTGGTACATTTCATTCATTTGTCTGACTGTAGGGAACTAGTTATGGGCAGTTTACTCTCTCAGCGTGAATTAAAGTTATAAATTCTCCTTAATCATTCTGTCACCTGGGATTGGAGAGGAGCAGGGAGACTAGCAGAAACTGGCACATACCTCCTAGCCAATCTGAAATCTATAAAGCAAAGTAAGACCTGTATGAGGGAGTTACCATGAAATAAGAAAAGCAAAGTATAGAACGTTGTGCATAGTTTAATCCTATTGTTGTAAAATAAAGCATTATCCTAGAATGTTGTATTGGTTATGATTCTAACTCATAAGCAGTAAAATAAACTCTGGCTAATTGAACAAAAACCTCTTAATAGGGATTTTGGAGGCAAATTTATAGAAATCTTAGAGAAGTTGCTTTCCTTACCCATTCCTCCCTCCTCTCTGCCCCTGTGTCTTCCCCACCACTACCATGAGCTTACTATAGTCGTATACAATCACTGTCCCATGGAGAAAAGCCAAAATTTTCTCCCTAATACTTCTCAGTAGATGGAATTTTCTACCTTATAAGTTTTTTTATTAACACACATTTTTATTTTAGAGCACCTTGTGTATAATATCTCATTTAATCCTTATAACAATTCTATTTGCAGATAAGGAATGTGGGATGCAGAGAGCTAAGTAATTTGCCCAAGCTCACACAGCCAATAAGTGGCAGAGCAGGAGGTTCCTGCTCTAACTATCTTAACCACTGTGCTGTACTGCCCCTCTTAGCTGAAAATACGGCAAAGGGTGAATGTTTTCTTTAATAATAGCTAACATTTATTATAGCTAACATTTATTGAGTGTTTATTGTATTCTAGGACATGTACTACACATGTAAAATGTTACTTAATCTTCATGAAAGTCCTTTGTGGAAGATACTATTAATATCTTTATTTTATAGATATAAAACTTGAAGTTTAGAGAGATAAAGACTATATAATCAGTAATGGCAGTGCTGGAATTTAAGCATAAATCTGTCTAATGCCAGTAACTATATTAACTAAACTGCTATACTTATCAAAAACAAACAAACCCCAACTACTTTTAGTCTTCTAAATAAATCTGCAATTATAAATCAGATATTGACAGGCAACTTTCAGAAATTTCAGAGAAAGTAACATCATTTGAGGACTCAGTATGGGAGCATTGTATGGTAATGGACAGCATACTGGGCCATCTGAGAGACAGGGCATTAGAGTTTGAGTCCTAGAACTGCCACCAACTCATTATGTGACCTTGTGCAAGTTAGTTTTCCTCTCTGGATTGAAGATTTATCTATAAAATTAATGCATAGGATTAGTTTATGTTATTGGAACTTTGTGATTCTAATGTTCTATATCTGCAGATTATATAAAGGAGATGTTTAACTGTGTTGGGGTTTGGTTTTGTCTGACTGCTCAGTCTAACTTCATGCTGTCTGGACTTTTTTTGGATTCTTTCCCAATTTGATGGATTCCCTTTGCCATGGCAGGCAGATATCCTTTCTCCCTGAGTTCTCCCTGCCATCATCACTCTTTTTCTGGTGTGTCATCCTTCCTCTCAACATCTGGATTTCTTCTCTGCAGGGCTTTCTGCATAGGACCTACCTCTTCTGTAAACCACCATGCCAGTCCTTTGTACCTGTCACCAGATACTTAGTAACCTTGAATTATTTATTGTTGCCAATTATTTTCATTTTCTGTAAAATTTTAAACACTGTAAGCTTAAACTTCTTAATACACAGTTGACTTTAAACGTAGAATTACGTCCCCTAATGTATACCTCAAGGACATTCCTTTATGCCCACATTATCCTTTTATTATGTCTTTTGTGGTTTATTTACTGTATTTTCATATCTTTGTAATAATTGTCCTCTTTTTCTTTTAGAATGATTCTTTTTTTAATCTATAGGTTTTTTGGGGGAGAGGGAGTGGGAGGGGTTGCATGATATAATTGCTTTTTCTGGCACTTTCCTAATTTTGTTCTTATTAGGCAGGAAGTATTTTTTTCAATATATTGTTGAGAGTTGAGATTTTCCTCATACAACTTTTCTAAGCTTTTATTTTCATTATATCTATACAACATTTCATATTGCCATAAATTTTCAGATAGGTTGAATTATATGATTTATGGTTATTATATTACTATTTTATGTGTCTCTTATGTGTCTGCAACTAGACTGTAGTCTTTTAAGGTCTGGACCATACCTGTAGTAGCAACTCCTGGCCTGGTACCTTCATCTAGGTATGGTCCCTTCAGTGAAAACTCTGTGAAAAGTGTTTGCCAAAACACAGTTATAAGTTTTAAACTGCTCTTCTTGTATATTTTTTTCATCCAACTCTTTTTGCTCTTTCAAAATGACATATGAATTTGTTTTCTCCAGCAAATAAGTCTACTAATATAGAGATGCTACTTTATTTGGATGGATGTGTTATTGTTTTCATTTAAAAAGAGAGAGAGAAAAGAAAGGTACTGGTCCCTATATTAGCCTTTATCATCACCAAAGTAAAGCACTAGTAGATACTTGAAAATCTTTGTGATCACCAAAAAACTACACTTTCTTTATGCCCATGAGAATGAAAGAAGATATATAAAAAGAATAGACAGGTAGAAAATTCTCAACAGTTTAAAAGTAGGGAGGGAATTTATTAGATATATATTTTTTTAAACCTCCAGGCATCTGATGATCCCAAGAATGAAAAGTTCACCACAGTTCCTCACAGTACAATGGAACACTTCAGTTTCTAAAAAATCTACTCACATGGATTGAGGCACCGCATGAGACTCTTGCTACAACCATTGTGCAATTCTGGAGCTGAAACTTAGATAATGGTCTTTATGGGTATAAAACAGGGATTGGTTAACTATGGCCCATGGGCCAAATATGGCCCGCTGTCTGTCTTTGTATAGTCTGCAAGCTAAGAATGGTTTTAATATTTTTAAATGGTTGAAAAAATATCAAAGGAAGGATAATATTTCATGACATGTGAAAAGTATATGAAATCCAAATTTCAGTATTCATAAATTGGAACACAGCCACATTCATTTGTTTACATATTGTCTATGGTTGCTTTTATGCTACAACAACAGAGTTGAGTAGTTGCAACAGAGCCCATATGGCCCACAAAGCCTAAAATAATTACTATCTGGTCTTTTATAGAAAAAGAGAGGAGGCTCCTTCCCCAGTAAAAGGTGGGGGGAAGATTGAAGCAGAATTCCTTTCCTGCTACCTTTTATTTCTTCCTTTGCCCTCCTATTCCCAAGTAAGCTCTCTCTTTCTCTTTCACACATCCCCACCTGACTCTACCTCCATATTCACAAACATATTATATGTTTGTGAAAGAAAGAACATTAAAGTCTTTCATTATTAGGAGGGTTTATGGTTGCTTCTAATTTTTTAAATTATATTTTTCTTTATTGCTTTAAATCTGGAGTTTGGACCATCTGGGAAAGAACTGAGGATCTCAGTATGTAAGCTCTCCATTTGTCAACAGCTAAAAATAGTGCTAAGACTAGTCAAGAGCAGTGAGACTGATAATGAAGCTTTGTTGGCCTGTATTGGGAAATTTGGACCAAGTCTGAGTTTGAGTGCCATTTTTGACCACTGTCCTGGGAATCCTGTTTTGTTCCACAGTACAGAAAACCTTTAGAGGTTAAACTGCAAACATTCAATTCTTTATGACGAAATAACAACACAAAACTAGAGGCTTAGTTTGAAGAAGCTGACACTGATTCAAACAAGATTTCATTAACTAATTTGGGGCAACTTTAAGCTGCTCTGAGCTATACAGTCCCCCCTTTTTCTCATCTCCACTGGCACTCTGAGAATCAGATCACCTGGGGAAAGCAGATTTAAAAAATTCCAGATGGTGTGTGTGATGCTCCAGCTGTGGAGAATCTCTCCCAGTCAGGCAATCTGCCTTTCTGCCGGAACCCTCTAAAACTGTGCTGCCCATTTGTCATGCTTCTCCAATTGCAGCCTTCTGGATAGCTTCTCTTTGCCTTGTCTGACTCTTCCTTTCCAGTTTTTATCATCCCACTCCATGAGCTAATGTAGTAACTTCTCTTCATTGGCTATAAATCCATACAAGAACCTGATATAAAATATGGTTTTGTGAAGAAAAATTGGAAAACATCTGTTTTTTACCCATAAGATTCAGTGTTCACTTGTCTCATATGATGATGTGACTGTTTGTGCATGTGTGAAAAAGAAAAGAAACAGGAAGAGGGGAGGGAAAGGCTAGCATGAGAGTGAGCAAGAAAGAATTCATGCATGTGTTTTTGCAGCCAGCTGGGCAAAATAACTTCATCTCCATGTCAGCTTGATTAGAATCCTTGGTTAATGTTGGGAAAGGTCAGTCTTCCTGTCTTGAATGACCTTGATGGAGCTACCAAAGAAGTGATTGCTTCTGGATTGGTACTGGCTTTGTCTGGAGTTATTCCCAGCCTGTAGTGGCAAGGCCTGAAAGTTTATTGACATTTTTTGGTCTCCAGAGGGTTCAGGTGGGTCTTCCTTGGAAGTTTGAGCACTGTAGGGGAGGATAAGGGAAGAAGCAGATGGCAGATGAAATCCCATGCTGTTGGCTGCTTGTTGCTTTCCTCGTGTCTTTCCATTGTGGATATACCTTTCCTAATCTGTAGAATATTGAATGGGTGAATTTTGGAACTTTCCATTTTAGCAATTTTATGGTCTATAATTGGCTTCAGGTAATATGGGACATGGGTGACTTGGGTTTTATTTTAGTTGATACTTAGTGCCTTTTGAAATATAAATGGAAAATTACATAAATTTGTAGAAATTGAAATTTTTTTCCATATTGTCAGTTTAAAAAAATCATAATAAAGTTTATATATGACAAATGTAAACATCTTAAGTGTACAATTTGATTAGTTTTGATAAAGGAATATACCTATGTAACCATCACCTTAATCAAGATCTAGAACATTTCCATCACTCAGAAAGTCCCCTTATTATTCCTTTCCAGTCAATACTCACCTCCCAAAGGCAACCACTTTTCTGATTTCTTTTTTTTTAACAGTATGATTGCTATTTATTTATTTATTTACTTACTTTTTTACTTTACAGACTTATTTTTTTCTTTTTGTTTTATTTCAGAATATTCCCGGGGCACTAATGCTGTGGTTATATTAACCACAAAGGCAGTTATATTAACTGCCTTTACAGTGCCCAACAAGCGTGCCCATCCCCCAGGTAGCGTGCACTGCATCCATTAGGTGTAGATTTACCCATCCCCTCCTCCTCTCTCCCACCTACCCAACACCCTATGAATGTTACTTCCCGTATGTGTACATCAGTGTTGATCAATTAGTACCAATTTAATGGTGAGTACGTGTGGTGTTTATTTTTTCATTCTTCTGATACTTCACTTAGAAGAATGGGCTCCGGCTCCATCCAGGATAATACAAGAGGTAGTTCCCCATTTTTTTATGGCTGAGTAGTACTCCATGGCATATATATATCACATTTTATTAATACACTTATGCATTGATGGGCACTTGGATTGTTCCCACACATTTGCAATTTTGAATTGTGCTGCTATAAATATTTGAGTACAGATGTCTTCTTTATGGAATGTCTTTTTTTCCTTTGAGTATTAATAGATATGCAGTAGAGGGATTGCTGGATCAAATGGTAGTTCTACTTTTATTTCTTTGAGGTATCTCTATACTACTTTCCATAGAGGTTATACTAGTTTGCAGTCCCACCAGCAATGTATGAATATTCTTATCTCTGCACATCCATGCCAACATTTGTTGTTCTGGGACTTTTTAATAATAGCCATTCTCCCTGGAGGTAGGTGATATCTCACTGTGGTTTTAATTTGCATTTCCCTAATGATTAGAGATGTTGAGCATTTTTTCATGTTTGTTGATCATTAGTCTGTCTTCTTTTGAGAAGTTTCTGTTCATGTCCTTTGCCCACTTTTTAATGGAGATGTTTGATTTTTTCTTGGTGATTTTCTTGAGTTCTATATACATTCTAGTTATCAGCTCTTTATTGGACATATGGCATGCAAATATTTTCTCCAATTCTGTAGGTTGTCTGTTTGCTCTAGTGATAGTTTCTTTGGCTGTGCAGAAGCTTTTTAATTTGATCAGGTTCCATTTATTTTTTTTGATGCTGTGATTGCTTTTGGGGTTTTCTTCATAAATTTTTTGCCTAGGCTAATGTCTGTAAGAGTTTTTCCAACACTGTCTCCTAGAATTCTTATGGTTTCATGCCTTAAGTTTAAGTTATCCATCATGAGTTGATTTTTGTGAGAGGTGAGATGTGTGGATCCTGTTTCAGTCTTCTACATGTGTTTATCCAATTTTCCCAGCACCATTTATTGAATAGGGATTCTTTTCCCCAATGTGTGTTTTTGTCTGCTTTGTCAAAGATCAGATGCCTATATGAGGATGGTTTTATATCTGGGTTCTCAGTTCTGTTCCATTGGTCTCAGTCTCTGTTCTTGTGCCAATACCGTGGTGTTTTGGTTACTATAGCCTTGTGGTATAGCTTGATGTTGGTAAATTGATGTCTCCCAATTTGTTCTTTTTGCATAAGGTTGCTTTAGCTATATGTGACTCTTCTCTGGTTTCATACGAAGTGTAGAATTATTTTTTCTAAATCTGTGAAGAATGATTTTGGTATTTTAATAGAGATTTCATTGAATCTGTAGATCACTTTGAGTAGTATAGAAATTTTAGCAATGTTGATTCTGCTGATCTGTGAGCATGGTATGGTTTTCCATCTGTTTATGTCCTCTGCTGTTTCCTCTCTCAGTATTTTGTAGTGTTCTTTGTAGAGTTCTTTCACCTCCTTAGTTAAATATATTCCTAGATATTTTATTTTCTTTGTTGCTGTTGTGAAAGGTATTGAGTCTTTGATGTGGTTCTTAATTTAACTGTTGTTGGCATATATAAATGCTACTGATTTATGTACATTGATTTTGTAACCTGAGACTTTGCTGAAGAGATAAACAAAATTGACATGCCTCTCACTAGGTTAACTAGAAGCAGAAAAGAAAGGACTCTAATAAACTCAATCAGGAATAAACAAGAAGAAATTACAAGTGTTACCACAGAAATGCAAAATATCATTTGTGAATACAATAAAAATTTTTATAAAATTTTCATGTTTTCAAAAACATGGAGGAAATGGGAAAATTCTTAGAAACACACAGCCTCCCTAGGCTTAATCGGGAAGAAATACAACTCTTGAACAGACCAATATCAAGTACTGAATTTGAAGCAGCAATACCTTCCTAAAAAAAGTCCTGGACCAGATGAATTCACATCTGACTTCTACCAGACCTACAAAGAAGAATTGGTGCCTATCCTGCAGAAATTATTCCACGACATCAAGAAGGAAGGAGTCCTCCTCAACACGTTTTATGAAGCCAATATCACCCTGATACCAAAACCAGGAAAGAACTCAACAAAAAAAGAAATTTTGCGTCTTATGAAAATAGACCCAAAAATTCTCAATAAAATCCTAACAAATTGAATTAGATGCTTGTCAAAAAAATAATCCATCACAACCAAGTGGGTTTCACCCCAGAGATGCAGGGATGGTTCAATCAACATACACAAATCTGTAAATGTAATTCACCACATAAACAAAAGCAAAAAGAAAGACCATATGATCCTCTGAATAGATGCAGAAAAACATTTGACAAAACTCAGCACCCTTTTATAATAAGAATGTTTAACAAAATAGGAATAGATAGGAATTACCTGAGAATGATAAAAGCCATATACGACAAACCCACGGGCAACATCATACTGAATGGGGAAAAATTGAAAGCATTTTCACTTAAAACTGGAACCAGAGAACGTTGCCCTCTATCACCACTTCTCTTCAACATAGTGCTGGAAGTCCTAGCCAGAACAATTAGACAAGAGAAGGAAATCAAGGACATCCAAATGGGGGCAGAAGAGGTCAAACTATCACTCTTTGCTGACTATATGATCTTGTATCTAGGAAATCCCAAAGGTTCTGCCAAGAGACTACTAGAATTGATAAATAAGTTCAGCAATGTTTCAAGTCACTTTTCTGATTTGTATCACCATACATTATTTTGGTTGTTCTTGTACTTCATATGTATTCTTTTGTGTCTGGCTTTTTAAGCTTAACATAATGTTCCTAATACTCAGTCATATGGTGCATATATCAGTAGTTCATTTAAAAAAATTTTCTGAGTTGTTTTCTATTGTACAAATACCCCACAATTTGTACATGCTTTCTCCTGTTTACTTCTAACTGGTTTTCAGTTTTGTAGAGTAAAAGGTTTTAATTACGATAAAGTCTAATTTATCAATATTTTCTTTCATGGTTATTATTTTCTGTGTCCCATTTAAGAAATCTTTCTCTACTCCCAATGCTATTAAAATGCATTCCTCATTTTCTTCTATACATTTTATAGCTTTATCTTTACAGTGAGGTTTATGATTTATTTCATATTAATTTTTTTCAGGGAGAGATTAATGTTCATTTTTTTCTTATTTTTTTTTTAAATCTGTTCTAGTAGCATTTGTTGAAAAGGTTATCCTTTCTCTCACTTAATTATATAGTTGAGGATTTGGGCTATTTGTCTGTAACATCCTTTTTTATCAGATTGATTTCCTTGTCATATTTTTGTATCAGGGTTAAACTGTCTCATAATATGAGGTGGAAACATTCTTTTCTCCTCTACGTTCTAAAGAAGCTTGTATACTATTGATGTTAAGTTTTCCTTCAAGGCTGATGGAATTCACCAGTGAATCCAACTGGGCCTAAAGTTTTTTTGTGGGAATTTTTAAGACATAAATTTAGTTTCTTTAATACATATAGGGCTATTCAGATCTTTTATTTCTTTAAGAATCAATTTTATCAAGTTATAGTATTTTTTAAAGGAATTTGCCTGTTTTATTTATTGCCAAATTTATTGACATAAAGTTGTTCATAATATTCCTGTATCATCTTCTTTATGACTGTAGGATCTGTAGTGACATTCCTCTATTTTTCCTGGTATTGTTAATTTGTGTTATCATTTTTCTTAATTATTCTTGCTAGGTGTTTATTAGTTTTATTAATCCTTTAAAACTTTGAATTTTGTTAATTTGTTTTACTGTTTGCTTATTTCTGCTCTAATCTTTATTATTCCTTTCTCATTGCCTACTTTGAATTTAATTTGCTTTTCCTTCTCTAGCTTCTTAAGGTGGAAACCTAGATCGTTGATTTTAAATCTTTCTATTTTCCTCTAATATAGGCATTTAAAGCTATAAATCCTTCCTTCAAACATTATTTTGTCTACTTTCCACAAGTTTTGATACATTATGTTATTATACAATTTGAAATATTTTCTAGTTTCTTTTGTGATTTTTTTAAATTGACCAATGGGTTATTTAGAAATGTTATTTATTGTCCAAATACTATGGGATTTTATAGACACCACATTATTATTGATTTACAATTTAATTCTGTGGTAAGAGAATATACTGTGTATCCACCCATCCATCCATCCTATTGGTTCTGTCTCTCTGGAAAATTTTGACTAATACAGTTGTTCAAGAGCATGTTTTTAATTTCCATATATTTGCATTTTTCAAGATTTCCACTGTTACTGATTTCTAGTTTCAGACCATTTTAGTTAGAAAAAATAATTGATATGCTTTCAATCTTCTTAAATTTGTTTTGACTTGTTTTGTGGCCTAACATATGATCTATCCTGGAGAATGTTCCATTTGTACTTGAGAAGAATATGTATTCTGTTGCTCTTAGATGGAATGTTCTATATATGTCTGTTAGGTCCATTAGGTCTAAAGTGATTTCGAGTTCAATGTTTTATTATTAATTTTCTGTCTGGATGATCTGACCATTGTTGAAAGTTGGGTATTGAAGTTCCCTCTTACTATTGTATTTCAATTTGTTCTTCCCTTCAGATCCTTTAATACTTCCTTTATATATTTAGGTGTTCAAATGTTGGTTGCATATATATTTGTAATTTGTATGTCTTCTGGATGAATTGACACCATCACCATTATATAATGATTTTCTTTGTCTCTTTTTATAGTTTTTGAATTAAAGTTTGTTTTTTTTCTGATATGAATATAGCTACCCCTGCTTTCTTTTGGTTTCCAGTTGCACAGAATAGCTTTGTGATTTCCTTCACTTTCAGTCTATTTGTTCTTAAAGGCAAAGTGAGTCTCTTGCAGGCAGAATACAGTTGGGTCTTGTTTTTTTCTTTACCCATTTAGCCACTCGATCTTTTGATTGGAGTATTTTATTGATGAATTTAATCCATTTACATTCAAAATATTTATTGAAATGTAAGGACATACTGCTGCCATTTTTTATTTGTTTTATTGTTGTTTTGTATGTAATTTGTTTCTTTCTTTGTCTCTCGCTGTCATCTTTTGTGGTTGATGGGTTTTTTTTTTGTAGTGGTGTGCTTTGAATCTTTTCTATTTACTTTTTGTGCAACTACTATAGATTTTTGCCTTGTGCTTGCCATAAAGTTTACAAAAAACATCTTATAATAGGCTATTTCAAGCTGGTAACAACTTAACTTTGATAGCATACAACTTTTTACTTTTACTTCCTCCCCATGTACATGTTTTATATCTTTGATGTCAAAATTTGCATGATTTTGTAATTTGTACTCACTGAAAATTTATTTTCACTATGGTTGTTTTTAGTAGGTTTGTCTTTTAACCATCATACCAGAGATAAAATTGCATTACACACCACCATTGCAGTCCAGAGCATTCTGAATATGACTCTGTATTACTTTATACCACTGAGTTTTGGCCTTTTGTATGTTTTATATTTTTAAGTAGTGACCTTTTGGTAAACAACTTCCTTTAGTAATGCTTAGTGGTAATGAACTCCCTTGCCTTTTGTTTTTCTGGGAAAGTTTTTATTTCTCCCTCATTTCTGAAGGACAGTTTTGCTGTATACAGTATTCTTGACTTAGAGCTTTTTTCCTTCAGTGCTTTGAATATATCATCCCACTCTTTCCTGGCCTCCAGGTTTTTTTGCTAAGAAATCCACTTATAGTTATATTTGGATTTCCTTGTATGTGATTGTTTATTTATCTCTTGCTGCTTTCAGAAGTTTTTCTTTGCTTTTTATTTTTGATAGTTTAATTATTTTGTGCCTTGGTGAATTCCTCTGTGGGCTGAATTTGATTGGAGACCTTTGAGCTTCCTGTACCTAGGTGTTGTCATCTTTCTTCAGATTTAGAAAATTTCAGCCATTATTTCTTTAAGTATGCTTGTGGCCCCTTTTATCTTTTCTCCTTTTAATATTTCCATTATGCAAAACTTAGGTCTCTTGCTGGTGTCCTATAATTCCTGTGGGCTTTCTTTATTCTTTTCATTCTTTTTTCTTTTCATTCCTCTGTATAATTTCAAATATTCTGCTGTTGACCTCATTGTTTCTTTTTGTGCTTGATTGAGCCTGTTGTTGAAGATTTCTATTGTATTTCTCATCTTTAGGATTTCTGTTTTTTTTTATTGTTTCTATTTGTCAAATTTCTCATTTTGTTCATGTATTGTTATCTAAATTTTATTTAATTTTTATCTGTATATTCTCATAGTTCACTGAACTTCTTCAAAAGGATTATTTTGAACTCTTTGTCAGTCATTTTATAGATCTCCATTTCTTTAGGATCCATTGTTAGAGCTTTGTTAGTTTCTTGTGGAGGTGTCATGAATCCTCAATTCTTTGTAATCCTTATAACCTTGCATTAATGTCTGCATAATTGAGAAGACAGCCACCTCTTCTGGCTTTGACAGGTGTTCTCTGGTAGGTATAGACTGTCACTATTTGGTCTAGCCTGTGATTCTGGATGGACCAGCTTGTAACAACCCCAGGCAGGCAGAACTTCAGGCAGCTGGGCCACTGCCTTGGCTATGAATTTGGGTAGAGCTTCTGGCTGGGCTCTCCTTTCTGGCTGAACTCTTAAATCTCAGACAGAGTTGCTGTCTGGTCACTACAGTTCACTTTTTATCAGGCTGGACCACAGGTTGTATTCCCTGGCGAGGTGGTATCAGTATTTGAGGTCTGAAGTTGGACAAAGTTGTAGGCTGGGCTGCAAAGTTAAGCAGAGTTGATGCTTGGAATGGCCAGAACCAGCTGCTATGCTTCATAGAAATGCACAATTGTGGTTTGCCTCCATACGTAGTGGGACCTTGGGATGGGCTTTGATGCATGGAAAGAGTTGTTTAACTCCCAAATGTAGCAGAACTAGCCCTGCTCTTTGTGGAAATGTGCTGTGGTGGCCATTTCCTCTCCTTGAATGGGGTCTGAGGGGGCTTTAAGGTTACATGGAATGATGTTTGAATTCCTTGATATGGCAGAACTAGCCTCAGCTCTTTGTCATATTGTGCTTTGGCAGGCATCTTTCTCCCTAGGTGGGTCCTTGGGGTGGGGTCTGAAGCTGGGCCTGGAGGTTAGCCATCTAGGGATTCAAGCCAAGTAGAACTTCCCATCAGTTCTGGGAGTAACCAGCTCAGCTTTATGGGTGGGCTATGATATTGCCTGTTATCTCTGATCAGGTGCCACTGCTGACAGGTACACAGAGCTACCACCAGGATCTGCATGCCAGTCACTGTGATCTCTGCCTCCTTGCTTTGTTTCTAACTGATCCACTGTGTTCCCCACGAGGTGGGACCAGAGTGGGCTTTCTGAGAAGCATCTTGGAATGCCAAGGAAGCTGAATGTCTGCCTCCAGTTCTATTTGCCCATTGTAGAAACTTGAGCCCTGGGGAATCCTCTCTGTGTGACACTGTATTGCCTTACGGGAGAGGAAGGAGCCACATGGTCAGAATGAGACCATTTCTCTTACCCTTCTAATGCTGTTTTTGTTCAGTTCTGGGATCCATGCAGGTATCTTAGGCTTACTTCCAAGTTTTGGGGTTTTCACAAAGATATTCTTATATGTGCATAATTGCTAGTCTAACTTTCTGTGGAGAGTAGCAAAGCCTGAGACCTCCTATTATGCCATCTTGCTGATGTCAGTCCTCCAATTTTGATTTTTGAAACAGATGTGTATGTGGACACATGTGCTTGTGTGTCTGTGTGTGTGTGGGAACACTGAAGGATGAACAGAAACTTCATTCCTTTTGTTAGATTTATCTCTTAAGAGTTTGTGTCCCCCACCTCCCCTTCATAAATATTTGAAAAGATTCAGGCAGTTCTTTTTCTGGCAATGCCAATTTCAAGTATACCAGTTCTATGTCCTGAACTTTAGAGAAGTGGCATTCGTGTTATTGAAATAACATTTGTGGATTAGGAGACCTGGAGGATGTCATAGACCGGTCGGTGGAAAATGATGTGAGAATGATGGCACCTGGTTAAGATGTGTTACCTTTACAACTATGCCTATTTTCTTGTTCTTCCCCCTTCAGTTCTCAGGTACTCAGTCTCTGGTGCTTTCAAATTATAGCTATCCTGATAGGGATTTTTAGAGACATACTGTTACTACACTATGAGTTAAATAAAAACAGGCCTTTTGGAAAATCTGGGAATTTAATTATCATACATATTCTTTCATTGTAGTATTGTTATTAAGTTCTAAACAACCAACCTACATATGACATTTATAAAACAACTTGCTTATAAGTTGGAGTGGTTCATTGTAAACAAATTTAGATTCCACAAATATTTAAGTGCCTATATAAAGTAGCACTATGTTAGGAGCTTTCACATATGTTATTTTGCATAATCATAAAAAAACCTGTGTGTGTGTGTGTGTAGGGGTATTATTCATCCTCATCACATAGAGAGGAATTTGATGAACAATTAGAATTAAAAACATTGTATCATTTCTTAATAAGAGATGATAATAAGATCCATTTATGTCAGATAAAAACTTTGTATTGTTTAAACTACTAAGTTTGTGACAATTTATTACAGCAGCAATAGAAAATTAATACATGTGTCAAAATAATTCTTCTATTTTCTGTGTTCATCCACTATAGGTTTTTCTTTCTTTCTTTTTTTTTTTTTTGAGATGGAGTCTTGCTCTGTTTTCCCAGGTAGAGTGCAGTAGCATCATCATAGCTTACTACAACTTCAAACTTCTGGGCTCAAGTGATCCTCCTGCCTCAGCCCTCCAAGTAGCTGGGAATACAGGCATGTACCACAGTACTGGGCTAATTTTTCTACTTTTAATAGAGACAGCATCTCACTCTTGCTCAGGCTTATCTCAAACTCCTTAGCTCAAGCAATCCTCCCGCCTCATCTTCCCAGAGTACTAAAGTTGCAGGTGTGAGCCACCATACCTGGCCACTATAGGTTTTTTAAAACTAATATATAAACATGAATTTAAAAGGGATGGGGGAGGGAGTATGTGGGGATCCTGAGGTACTTCAGTGGAATCCTTAGGGTTTCATGGAATTCATTTTGAACAGTGTTAAGTTTTAATAATTGAATAAGGGTGTGATTTTCTGCTTTCTTGGACCTGTAATTTCTTATTTGGTGATTTTTTTTATCACCTCTTTCCTTAAGCAGTGAATGAACAGAAAGGGACCTGATGATCTCAAGAAGTAATGGCATAGGTTACTAAACATTGCCCTATGTGCAAATATGTGCCTGCTGAATATAGATACAACAGCTGTTTCTCACTTTCTTACTGATGTGCTCCAAGCATTGAGAAGTATCTGTGAAAAACACCTTTAAAATGGCATATTTATGATGTGACAAGTGGAGATTAAGATTATTGTGCTTATACTTGAGTGAGATATATGTGGTGTGATTGATGTAGACATTCAAACTAAAACTAAAAGCCTGAGTTGATTCATGCATATTTTGTGAATATTGTGATTGTTCTCAAGCTTAAGGTAGTGGAAATTCCAGCAATAAAAATCACTAATATCTTGCCATATTTGAACTTCTGGCATTTTCAACATAAGCCTAAAACATGCTGAGCCAATTCCTTTTTCATTGCTGATATGCCACATGTACCTTAGAGATGAACCTACTGACTTAAGTACAAACTGTTTATAATTGTATTTGAGGACTTTCTCAACCTTTTCTACTTTGTTTCCTTATATTACCCTGTAATAATCTAAATATTATCAAAACTGGTTGTTTTCTGGTCCTTACAACTAGTATCTTTTTCTTTACTTGGAATTCCTCCCTCTACTTAGAATTCTCTCCCATCTACCTCAAGAAGTAATGACACTAGTCCATTTTAGCCTACTGAGAGTTCAAGTATTTTTCAAATCCCAGGTAAAATTTTATCTTCTTACATGCAACATCTTCTTATTCTCTCTGAATAGGAAGGAATTTGTCTGTCTCACAGAGAAGACTGTGCCACATATTATGGAGGTTTGAGTATTTATAAACTCCTTGGGATAGGGAATTTCTGATTTTTTTCATTCCTTTAAGACCTAGTATAAAATTTAGGTTCTCAAGAGATATTCCATAGGGTTATAAGAGATTAATATTGGAGTAGAAAAATTAGGACTATGGGCATGTGTCCACACACAGAAAATTCTTCACACTTGAAAATCAGCTTTTGGTGATTTGTTTTCAGTGTTCGTATTTTGCCTTTATTTTGTATTAATGTATGTTTATCCCTAACATACTGGTTTTAGGTATTTTATATTGAAGGTTCAAAGACCTAGACTATTTAAAACAAAATAGTACATTAGTCTTCTTGGTCACCTTAGAACAAAGAATGAGAAAATTTAACTACTGTATATTAGTTCTGAGTTCATTGTATAATTGAAAACATCCTAGAAATTATTATTTCCTCTTAAGCTTTGGGAAGTTAAGGGAGAAATGAAGATTCTTTCAAATTGTCTTGTCCTATTATGGGTAAATTTCTTCTTATTGGAAACATTCTTATTTTCATTTTCAGCTGCTCAAATTAACCAAAAATCAGCTTTCCTATAAAATCAGATAGGTCTTCTCTATGTAACATTCATTCCTCCATTTCCATTTTTTCATAGGGAATGAGGGATTAACCTTACCTGTTTTCATTCAACAAATATTCATTCAACACAAATGCTTATTGAGCACCTAGAAACAGTGTCTAGCTCGTACATCAGTGACTAAGACAAAATCCTTGTCCTTATAAAACAATCATTGTAGTGGGGACCTTTTCCAGATCATTAATCTGCCATTTTCTCATTGAAAGTCCATACCTTCATATCTTCCTTTTCTTCCTGAATCTTTGCTGACCTCAGCTGCTATTTTGGATTTACTGTAGCTTCTTTTGTGACTCTACCTTATTTTTGTTGTTATATTGCATTTTAGAACACATGTTATCTGGATGCCTAACATTCTGACCTCAATTCACTGTCATTCTCGACCTTCATGTACATGTTACCGTTTTTCATAGTCAGAGCCTAGAGCTTGCTATTAAAAGATACTGAGGACTTCTCCTTCTGACCACATAGTGTAATAGAGACTGGATTTACCTTCCAATCTGAAACATCTACAAAAATACTGGGCAAAATATATGAAATAACGGGTTTGAAGAAAGCACATTAGGCAGTGCAGGACTGTGATCTCTGAACGAGGGGAAACAAACAAAATAAACTTTGAAGTTGTACCGCCTTATGGCTTAGAGAGAGTGGGAAGACTTCAGTGTAGGGAGCAAGAACCAATGCTGAGCCCAGTGGTTTTCCTGAAATGAGGAGATGGAACTAGAAGTCCAGGGAAACCAAGGCAGCTAGAAAGTTCACTGCTGCACACAGAGAGAGCTTCAGACATCTTCAGAGGGTCCCCATTGAGTCTTCAGATGATTACTGACCTACATTGTATGTAATGAAACTGTCTTAGGACAGAGGATGTCCACCTAAAAGAAGCAGAGGGAACAATCTGTGGGTTTTGCACAGGACTAGGAATAGTTTATATTCTCACCAGCTAGAGTAGAAAACCTCATATTAATAATTAATGGGACATTGGATAAATTACTAAAAAGGATATTCCCTTGTTGGTATGACAAAAGTCAGTATTAGACCAAATGTTGCTCTGGTCCTTCTTTTTTTTTTAATTTTTTTTTATTTTAGCATATTATGGGGGTCCAAATGTTTAGGTTGCGTATATTGCCCTTGCCCCACCTGAGTCAGAACTTCAAGTGTGTCCATCCCCAAGATGGTGAAAACCACACCCATTAGGTGGGTATATACCCATCCCTCCTCTTCTCCCATCTGCCCAACAACTAATGAATGTTATTACTGTATATGCACTTAAGTGTTGATCAGTTAATATCCATTTGATGGTGAGTACATGTGGTGCTTGTTTTTCCATTCTTGGGATATTTCACTTAGTAGAATGGGTTCCAACTCTATCCAGGATAATACCAGAGGTGCTATATCACCATTGTTTTTTGTGGCTGAGTAGAACTCCATGGTATATGTATACCACATTTTATTTGTCCATTCATGTATTGATGGGCACTTGACTTGTTTCCACATCTTTGCAATTGTGAATTGTGCTGCTATAAACATTCAAGTGCAGATGTCTTTTTTATAGAGTATCTTTTGTTCTTTTGGGTAGATGCCCAGTAATGAGATTGCTGGATCAAATGGTAGTTCTACTTGTATCTCTTTGAGGTATCTTCATATTGCTTTCTATAGAGGTTGCACTAGTTTGCGGTCACACCAGCAGCATATGAGTATTCCTATCTCTCTCCATCCATGCCAACATTTATTGTTTTGGGACCTTTTAACAAAACTAAAAAGTAAACATCAAAAAAAGTCAGACTGGTTCCAAGTAGGAGAAACCTGGAAAGTGACTGAGTTGTTTATGTACTCCAGGGCTCATTCTGAGCTGGGCAAGCATGGCTCTCATCCTAAACATGATATGAAAAACTTTGAAGATTCAACTAAGAGGTAGACCACTGATCCAGTGCTGGGGGTGGGAGGCACAAACACACAATATATTTAAATGGCACTATGAAAACTTTGAAAATACAACTGTCTTTGAGACTATAACCTAAGGAAGGCTGATTTGAATTTATGGCTTGAACTCATCTGGATAGATTGCCTGAAACAAAAATATCAATATTTTCCATAGGATTGAACAAGATCAAGAGTCTTTGTACTATTCAAAATGTCCAAATTATTATCCAAAATTTTATGGCATACAAAAAGTGAGGAAAACTTCAACTTGTGTTGGATAAAACAGACAACAGATGCAAAAAAACAAGATGATGCAGATGTTGGAGTTATCTGACAAAGACTCTAAGATAGTTACTATAATTATGGCCCAACAAGTAAAGGTGAACACTTTCAAAACAAATGAAAGTATAGACTGTCTCAGTAAAAAAATGGGAAATATAAAGCAGAAGGAAATGGAAATTTTAAAACTGAAAATTATAATAAAAAAAATGACGCCAGAGGTTGTAGTAGGAGAGTGGAGATGACAGATGAAAGTGTCAGTGAATGTGAATATAGATCAAGATAAACTATCCAATGTGAACAACAGAGATAAAAAAGATTGAAAAATAATTTAACAGATCTCCAGGGGCTGGGGTGTCATTATCAAAAGGTCTAATACTTATGTTATCAGTGTCTTAGAGAGAGAAAGAGGGGGAAAAGCACAGTACAGGCATATATTTAAAGAACTAGTATCTGAAACTTACCAAATTTACTGAAAGACATAAACCTGTAAATTCAAGAGGCTCACAGAACCCCAAATAGTATAAACACAAAAGAAATCTGCATTGGACACATCATAACAAATCTGCTGAAAATATAAAGCAATGAAAAAATCTTGAGAGCAGCCAGGGGAAAATGATTTATAGGAGAACTACAATTCACATAACTGCAGATTTCTTACAGCAACTATGGTGAGGGAACACCATTTTTTAAGTGCTGAAAGAAAAGAACTATAAACTGCAAATTTTATATCAAGTCAAAATATCCTTCAGAATAAAGGTGCAATAAAGACATTCTCAGATTGATGACAACAGTTTATTTCCAGGAGACCACTTCTAAAAGAATTGCTAAAGGAAGTTCTTCAGACAGAAGAGAAATGGCACCAGAAGGAAACTTGGAAGATCAGAAATGAAGGAGGAGCATAGGTATGGTAAATTTTACGTCATGTGTTTTTTACCACCATCACCACAACAAAAAATAAATAAAAGGAAGGAAAAAGTTATACTGTAGAAACAATCATCAAAAGAAAGCTGGAGAGATTACACTAATATCAGCCAAAGGAGACTTCAGAGCAAAGAAAATAACCAGGGATAAAGAGGGGTATTATATAATGATAAAAAGATCAATTCACCGAGAAAACACAATGGGCCTAAATTTGGGTGCATGTAACAACAGAGCTTCAAAATATGTGGAGCAAAAACTTACTAAGATAAATTAATTATTTAAATAAGTTACACTGAAAATTATTCAATTTATGTAAAATTGTACAAACTACAAATGAATCTGCGGCAATAGAAATGAGATCACTGGTTTCTCGGAGATAAGAAAGTAGCATTACAAAGAATCATAAGCAAACTTCAGAGGTGAGGGATATGTTCATTACCTAGACTGTGGTGATGGTTTCTGGGCACATACATATATGTTTCAAAATTTATCAAATTGTATAGTTTAAATATATGCTGTTTATTATATATTGATTATATTATACATCAATGAAACTCTACAAAGATTTAAAATAGAGACATATACTGGAACATGTCTATTCTTCCATACTCATCTTAGTTCATAGATTCCTTATTTTTCCTCATTCTTACTCTTCTTCCCAACCAAATCTGCTCTTTGGCTTTTTAGATCTCTGGTTTCTTGCAGCTCTTTCTTCGTATTTGGTTAGCTCCTTTCTGGACATACATCAAAGAAAGTCAAGAGACTGAGGGAAGTGCTGGAATGTTTGATTTTACTATTTTGACTGAGATAAAAATAACTTAATCTAAAGGAAGAGAGTATGTGAAGAACAGATTTTTAAAAAATTGGTTTGTTTTAAGCTCTTGAATCTTAAAGTCACAAAACTACCAGTGATTTATAAGGTTGGTCTACTGGAAGGAAACCAAAAAACAACCACCTGTAAAAAACAAAACAAAACAAAAAATAACAAGCACATGAAAATATGCTTTATATCATTAGTCATTAGGGAAATACAAATTAAAACCAATGAAATATCACTTCACATCCACTAGGATGACCATAATAACAATAATTTAAAAATGGATATAACAAGTATTGATGAGGGTATGGAGAAATTGGAATCCTAGTACATTGTATGCTAGTAAATTGCATACAATGCTAGTAAATTTTACGCTTATAGTCTGAATGCATGATGTAATATCTCTGGGATGTGATCTGTGATTTGTTTTGGTTGATGTCATATGTGCTTGTATTTGTGTTCATTCAATGATTGAAGAAGGGCTTCATAAATAAGAGCTGCTTCTAGAACATTGTAAATTCTGGACTTTAGACTCAAAGAAACCATGGATTTCTTCCTTTGACATCAGATGGGTGGAAAACTGATTATTTTGTTTGCTTCTACAATTTCCTCTTATTCCCAAAGCCTAGAAGATTGGAATTGATTACTGCTTTGCCTTTGAACATAACTAGATTTGAAAGCGTTTGTCAACTAGTATTTGGCAGTGGTTAGAAAAATGCCTCAGTTGATACGGCTTCTAGTTTCACTTATCATTTGGTTTGGGTATGTGGCTGTTACTATTAGTTTCTTACCTAACAGCCATTTTTGCCCCTATTCCTTTATAAAAGGGCCTCCGTTTTCTTCAGGAATAGACAGCTATGTGTTTTAGTGGAGGTTGATTCCTTCAGGTAGGTAGGTAGATTTTCCTTTAGGTAGGTAGATTTTGGTTACTTTAAGTCAATCATGGTAATTTTAATCTGGTTACCAGTGATTGGTTTGGGAATGGCCAGAGAAGTAAACAATGGAAGTCAACTGTGGGGCTTCTGGGAAAGATTTCTTCATTTTTAAAAGAAATGCACAGGGAAAAACAGCCCTTTTTCTGCCTCCAGACTTTGTGAGGAAGTGATGCCTGCATCTACTGTAACCATCTTGCTACTCTTAAGGGACAAGCCTTAGGATAAAAGCCAACACTCTCAGAAATTGGAAAGGACTAGTATCATTAAAGATATCACCGAGCCACTGAATTAATCAACCCTAAAAACACCTTACTTCAAGTCTTCTCTTCTTATGTAAGATATTGCATTTATGTTTTATTATATTGTTACTTTTTTCAGGTTATTTGCTGCTAAAAGTGTCCTAATTAATTCAGAGTAGGACCCTTTAGTAAGAAGCTCTATATCTTGTCCTATCTAGACACTCAAGGAGGCAATAAATATGGTGATCAGGAGCATGAGCTTTGAAGTGAATCAGACCTATGTTTAAATCCTGGCTCTTGCCTTTTGTTAGATGAGTAACCATCTCTAAGTTTCCTTTTTTGTCATCTATGAAATGGTACTAATAATATTGGCTATTTTACAGTGTTATTGGGATTAAGATTAAGTGTGATAATGTATTCATAGCCTTAACACATTATCTCTTGTATATTAAATGCTCAATAAATTATTATTAATGTCACAAATGCAGATTGATGCCACTGTCCACACCATTTATGCATTCAACAAATATTGATTAGGCACATGATTTATAGGTTGAGTATTAAGAATAGCTTCCTTCTGTCCTGTGGAGACAGAAATCTAAGCTGTGAGATGAGTTGTATTTATGGGAAAAAAGTTTTATAGTTTACAGGAAACTGTAAAGCTTTTAATGGAAAGATCAGATAGTTGAAAGTTCTTTACTTCTCTCTCCTCTAAGATCTGGAAAGAAGAAAATGGACTATCCAGCCTTGCTACTTTGATTTTTGAGAGTGCCTCAGAAGGCCGTTGTTCCACTCTTATAGCTGAAGCATCCTCCTCTGCCATAGTTAGCTGTTCTAGTTTGCCAGGTCATATCCATGGCCTTTTTGTTCTTTGGCCGTATAAGCTGGGCTGACTTAATATTTTCAGCCAATATTTAAGACAAAATCTGGTGCTGATTCTAGAAAATCACTTAGAATACCTGCTCTCACCTGTCCCCAGGTACATCTTTTTTTCTTTGGGGACAGGGATCATGAAAGGCCAAGTGAGCACTGCTATTTTCTTTTTTCATTAGCAAAGTCTTGTATGTTCTTCACCAAAGCTTACGAGACCTCCATTATGATGTTCACCTCTAGGTAACCTCCCCTCCCCTTCAACACACAAACACATGAACATACACATACCTTGCCCTTCCTCCAGGTATACCTCAGCAAAGAGTAAAGAATTTTGTAGTTGCAGTAGGAGGCAAAAAACCTTGGAAAGCCCTGCTCTGGAGAAGCTACTGTGAAATTACCTTGGAAATCAAATGTCAAATCATCTTTCAGTACAGGGATAGCACACTGAAATGCACTGGGGTACAGAGTAAAAGAAGATTGATCTGGGAGCCAAGAGATTAGTCTTCTATAACAGACTTACTGTGGGACCTTAGAAAGTCACTTTGCCTTTTTCAATGTTTATTTACTCATCCCCAGTTAATGACTATACATTCATTGAATAGTTAATTAATTTACTTAATAATTGTATTTAATTTATGAATTATACATTTATTTGAATAATTACTTAAAGTTTGATTATTTAGTTAAATATCTCCAAGAGATCAGGGACCATGTCTGGTTCTCCTCATTATTGTAACTTCTAGTACAATGTCTTACATAGAGTAAGTGCTCAAAAATAATTATGAAAAAAATTATGACTGAAGAAATGAATCTATAATATGAATGGGCTCTGGGAGAAGATCCTGAAGGTTCCTTCCTGTTCTATAAATAAAGGGAAGGTTGTATTTTCTCACACCCTCCTTAGTGTAAAAATGAATAATGCTTCTTTGGAAAGGTATACAAATGCTGTTGTATTTGACAGGGGAAAACTACCTCAAGGTACTGGAAGCACTAGAATGAACTTTTGAGGAAAATCTTGCTATTTTAACTTGAAAAGAGTGGCAAAGCTTGAAAGTATATGCATGTATGCACTTAGCTTAAAGACCAAGGTAGGATGGTATAAAGATAAGACTATTACCTTTATATTATTTGGTCTCAATCAGAAATAAGAGAAAGTCCAATTCTTCATGTGTTGAAATAAATTTGGGGGCTTCCATAAAGGGCTATTGGGAAACTAAAGGATTCTGCAGGAGAAATTGACTCCTATATGTGAGATGCCTCTGATGTGGAGGACATCTTGAAGTAATATGCAACTCTGATGACACCTCTTCAACACTTAGTAAATCTGACCTTTCCTTTCATCTGTCATTATGCTGAATCACATGGCCCAGCAAGCAGCTAACATATTGCAACCAAACTTCACAATTGCAGGCTGGGAATATGTGCTCCCTCAAATTGATTAGTGATATTACCAGTGTTTAAACCCATTTCCTGTCACCTTGGAGGATGGAGGTTACTTGACAGGAAGTCATTCTGCTGTCATCCAGCAGGGCTGCCAGTGCAATTCTTTAAACTTGTCAGTAAATAGAGAGGTAGCCGGCTTTACTCTGTTCTAAAACTTTTGCACATGTTGAATAATGCAGCATTTAGTATATCGTGAAAGCACCTAGTATTGATACTGATAGAATGTTCGTTTCCTTGAAATTTCTAAGTTCCCAAAGGTTTTGGCAAATGCTGACATGGAGACTGTTTTAGTTAAAAATGAGCTTATTTTATGCTTAAAGGGTCATTTTGCATTAGCTATGTCTTCACGTCGATTTTGAAAAATCATCTCTTTGGGAAGTGGGCAAAAAAGACTTCCCAAGAGGCAGCCCATTTCCTCTAATAAATTCAAGCAACTTTTTATTTGTATTGAAGATATTATTTGTCATACATTTTCCTTGTCATATTGAGCATTCCCAGACCATCATTTAAAACAGATTGGTAATTTGGCCCTTAATTTTGGCACCTGTACATCTTTTAAAGCTCTGGGCTGTGTTTGGAGACTTTACTACTCTGTAAGTTAATACCCTTTTAGGGCCTAAACGCCACCATTAACAGCAAATTGGCCTCTTAGGATACTGGATAGAACCATTTTTTATATTTATTTGTTTAATCTTTATTAGCCAAAGGTTGTCCGACAGCTCTGAGGGAGTGATTTGCCCATGAGGCTTGGAGGCATGTTTAAATCTTTCCCTGTAACTTCGGGGTTAGGAGAGGGTTGATCACTATAAGTACTTTAGGCTGCTTATGACTCTAACCTCTGTTTCTAGGCAGCCTTGAAAACCCAGCCACAAGCTGCTCCCAATCCCTGGGCTGTAGGCCTAATAAGTCCTAGATTTTCATAGCTAGAGAGGACCACAGAGATCATCTGGTCAAAACCCTTTAATTTACAGGTGCGGAAACTGAAATCCAAAGAGGGGAAGTGATTAAGCTGCTAGAGTTTTAAGTTATTTCTCTTCCCAGGGGATATTTGCGTGTAATAGAAGTCATCTAACACAAAACTTTCAAGAACGAAGGGAAAAGATTCTTATTTATGGGGTTTTATGAACTGTTAGGTGGTAAGGAGCTCTTCCTAGGCAGGGAAGCTATTAAGTAGGTGCCTACTCCTACGTTTCCTCCTTATTAATACCGTCTTCCTCTGCTAGGGTAGTAGGAGTCTTTAAAGTTAGAGAGGCTTCATTTCACGTCATGTCAGGTTATGTTTAGTTCAGGACCACACCTAAGCACAGTACCTGGCATGAAGTAGATGCTCAAAAAGATGTATTGAAAACATATACCAAAGTGGCTTTAAAGATCAATTTAATGAAAAGTAACATTCTATTGAAGGAAGAACATTATACTTAGGAGTCCAGATTCCCAACTCCTAATGGTAGTTCAGTCAAGCATGACAGATGATTGCTGAGTTGTCAATATTCTGAAATTATGCAGTTAATATTCATCCTCATAAGGGTTTTGTGTCTATTCTGAAGTATTTGACTAATTTTTTACAGACTCTTGGCTGGTGAGGGCTGGGATGGAGGATGGGAAATGAATCCTAGATTTTTGGCGTTAGATGGCTTCTTACAGGTTGTCTAGGCCAATCTACTATCTTGATTTCCCTTTGCAGTAAACCTGCCAAATTGTTAATCAGGTTTTGCTGAAGTGCTTCTAGGATAGGTTGGTCTCCCATACCATGAAGATGCCCAGTCATCTTTGAACAGACTTAGGAAGTTATGCATTTGAAAACAAGTTCTTACCTTTAGCTATATACTACCTGCCTTAAAATTTCTACCCACTTATAGTAGTTCTGATCTCTGGAATCATAGGAGTCAAGTCTAATTCTTCTACAGCACTGAAATTCATGAGCCTGTTTTTTTCCCTCTGAACTCAGAAGGGTATATTGTTAACATTATCACTGCTTATGAAGGAAGATGAAGATCACTAAACAGGCTGATTCCATGATCATTTTTCTTGCCAAGTATGTTTTGTTTACCTTTTATAATGTTTCATACTAAAATATTTTCAAAGAGGTAGCCAGTAAACACATTTGGTTTTCTACCTTGTCTTTTGGCTTTCTAAACAGTGGTTTCTGTATGTTATTTTTTGTTACTCTAAACTATGGTTGTTTCATTTGAAGTCCTCTTAAAGCAGAGTAAAGTATCTCATTCCCCAAAGAATCTCACTGAATTTTGGATTATTTCTTTATTGGAGAATAGCTGTGATCACAACAGAGAAGGCTCTAAGGGTTTACTATTAATAATTGGTCTTTGGATAATTCCATTTTTATGTCTAAAATAAATGAATAAATAGACAATAATATAGTATACCATTTCCCTGCTCAAACAGTTTCAGTGGCCATGACTGTCTGCTATTCATATCTAAATGTTACAGTGCTACTCAGATTATGGTTCATAAATGAACAGTATCAACATCACCTAAGAATTTATTAGAAATTAATTCTCAGGCCCTACCCCAGATGCATTGGTGTAAACTTTTAAAATTGACATTCAACATTCATTGAAATGCCTAAACAAGTTTTCTTGCTCTTTCCTTATTGTTTACTTTTGAGCTTTGTCTAAATTCAAATACTTGATAGTCCATCAGAGATCCTTATTTTCCTACTAATTTTTTGCTAACACCATTCACCCTACTATGAATGACCTTACTGCCTTTTTCCTTAAGAACTAGTTCAAATGTGGCCTCTTCTAGAATGATATCATGAACTTCCTCTGTTTTCTAAAACTGTCATAGAAATTTGCATCTGCCTGCACATTACATTCATATCTAAATTAGAGTTGCTACTTATCTTTTCTCCAAACTGCTACCTACTTTCTTTCCTATTTCACTATGACTATACAATTCTTAAGGAGGTCTTTTTCTTATCCTTTCTCTTAGTATCAAGAAATGTTTCTTGAACAAGTAAAATAATCTGCTATCAATGGAAAAGCAGCATACTCAGAATTTAGAGGTCTGGGTTCTGGTGTAAGATCTGCTATCATTCAGTTTGATTTCTTTGAACATGTCTCTTCATGTCATAGGAAGCCAGTGTTTTCATCAATAGATTAAAAAGTTGAACTAGCTAATTGTTCTCAAAAATAGTTTATAGATGAATGCCAGTCTATGATGAAGCTTTCAGCAGTTTAGGATGAAATGAGAAAATAAGAAAAAAATGATGAGTTTTTACAAAGCTAAATTTATTTAATTTCTAAGTTCCAAGTTTATGTCCTTGTTACATTTTTGTTATTTTGTTATTAAAATGTCTATAACATTATGAAATGGTGTGATAATTGATGGTAGTTGTCATTTTAAATGTCTTTGTTTCACAAAATCAAATGACTATAAAAAATCGAGCAACAGTATTTTGGTGCCTCCAATATTTTTCTTTTTGAAATATCACTGGTCCGTGAAATCCATAAGTATGTGAATCACTGGCTTAGATGCTCTCCAAGTTTTCTCCCAGAGTTGACAGTCTAAAGTCTATGAATTTTAGTTTTATCAAGCTTGGATATGAAACCCCTGTGGAAAACCAGGTGCTACAGGAACTGAAGTTTGGAATTCTACAAGAGACTGCTCCCTTGTCCCTCTGGGCCTTGGTTGAATCAGTACTTCTGGATGGTGTCAAGGACACGTGGCTGCCAGTAACCTTGCTCTGAAGAGAGATTGAAAGCCGGCCCTGGTGCTTATTCCTCTTTCAAGATCCTTCAGAGTAGTTCTAAAAGGTTTTGTACTGAAAAACTACATAATAGAACCAAAATGGAGATTTTTCCTAATTATCTCAAACTCTTGCGAAATTTTTGGTTCATACTTGATAGGACAGTAGAACTTTCAGGTGTAAGTTAGAAAGTAGTGTCAGTTAATGGTAAATGGCAAATCTTCTATAGTGATGCATGTTTTCAGATATAGGACTGAACTCTATTGCAACAATAAATGGATCATTTAAGGAAAGTTTATTAAAACTGTCCTCAGGAGTGCTCCATTCTATTTCCATTTCAGTCCCTATATCCATTCCACTTCCTTGAACACTGAATCTGGCTGCTTTAGTATTCACACAGACTGACTCAAGAGGCTTTCTGTGTCTAATTTTACAGTAGCATATCTCTTGATTATTAACACATTAAAGGCAAATATATTTCTAGCTTAGAAAGCTGATGCTAATTGGCTTTGGAATATTTTATTTACAAAACATTTTCCAAGTGGGGCTGTGAATTATTCAGTTTCTTTATTCAGGACTAAAGAAAACATTAATTCAGCCAGGAAAAGATTGTCCAGAGGGGTGGAAACATTAGAATCTTGGAGTTTACCTGTCAATCTTGTATTTTCATGTCCTTTGTCTAGAAACAAGCCTACAAGCTAATTGACTTCTGTTCCTTTCCTCTTGGCCTCTCATTTTTCTGAACATAGAGACTCAAATTAAAACAAAGATAAAATTCCAGGGAAAGCTGGCATTGATCAAGGTTTAGATTAAATTAAATTAAGTGCTTTTTATTGAACTCAGCAGTATTAGTTATTAAAACCAGAAGGCTTTACCCTTCTGAGTGTAAAAAAAGAAAACAATGACTCATACTGGGGCACAGATTTTATTGGGAAATTAAAGTACTCGTTTTCTCTTATTCCATAAAAACATTTGTAGAAAAACACATGTAAACAAGATCAAGAGATGGAAAGCAGTGAGGAGTCAGTCCTGGGCTCTGGTGCTTTGTGGGTTCTAGCTTTCAGTTGCAGGAACTTAGGGAGAAAAATTGTGTCTGGGAAGAAAACAGGAAGGCATACTAGGAGTTTCTTTTTTAGAGGGCATAAGTCAGTTAAGTTACTAAAGTGCTTCTTTGTTTTTGGAGTGCTTTGGAAGTATGTGTATAGGGAAAGGGGAGAGGGCAGCAGTATAGTGTAGCGTAAAGACATTAGCTGGGAATTTGGACCCTGAATCCCAGCTTTCGGTCTACCATTTACGGGTTAGTTGGCCTTGGGTAAGAAACTTAACCTCACTGCTCCTGCTTTCTCAGTTGTAAAATAAGAGGCTAGACTAGGTGGTTTCTAAAGGCCTTGCTCTCATTTTGTTATCTATTTAAATGTTTTGTTTTGTGCCCGTGGGAGACCATCATGACCTATTGTGAATATGGCAAGTAGCCCAGACTGGAGTCAGAAAACTATGGCCCCTGGGCAAAATCTGGCCTGCCATCTATTATTAGTTGGTTAAGAAATTAACTAAAGTCCAAACTGACGTCAGCAAGATGGCAGAATAGGGCTTTGCAGCATTTAACCCCTGCAGAAACAACAGTTTGAACATCTATTCATGCATGAAAATTTCTTCACAAGACCTAAGGAAACCAGGTGAGAGATTACAGCACCTGGCTATAGCACAAAAATAAGAAAAAAACACATTGAGGAGGGTAGGAAAGATAGTTTTGCATTATCCCTTCCCCAACTCCAGGCAGCACAGTGTGGAGAGATACCCTTTTGGGGGAGGAAGGAAAGGGAAGTGAGCATCTGATATTGCTTTGGACCCCAACAGCAGCTCTACCTCAGTAAAACCCTGTGCCACATAAGGCCCCATGGCCTCAGACTCCAGGCTGGTATGTATGGACTGAGTGTCCAGATCTACCTTCATGCCAGACTGGACCCCAAAGCCCTAGACTCCAGCCCTGTCTGGTGGACTTAATCTCTGGGCTGCCCTACCACCAGGCTGACCCCAGCAGCCCTAGGCTTCAGAAAACCCCCAACAGTGGGCTGGCACCCATAAGCCAAGGCTTCAGACTTGCCCCAGCACCAGACTGGCCCCTGTAGCCCTAGTCATGAGACTAGCACTCATGGATACAACCTTCAGGCCAGTCCCTGCAGATACAGGCTCCAGGCCTGCCCAACTCTAGGCCAGCCTCTGTGGCTCCAGACTCCAGGCTATTACTCATAGAGTGATCCTCCAAGCTCAGTCTGGTGCCAGAAAGGATCCCACAATGCTAGGCTCCCACAATAGTAAGATCCAGGCTTGCCAGGCAGACTAGGATTCTGAGCTGCCCCAATGCCAGGCTGACCCCAGAAACCCCAGGCTTTTGACTGACAATAGCACCCAGTTGACCTCAGTGACCCTGGGATTTGGGCATGATCCAGCACCAGCCCAGCCCTTGTAGACTCAGGTACTAGGTTCACCCTAGGCTTCAGGACCACCCCAGCACTAGCCCAGTCCCTGAAGCCCTTAGTCATTAAGCCAGCACTCCAGGATCAAAACTCCAAACTAGACCCCACAAATACAGGCTCTAGGCCCACCCAGCCCAACTTTTGGGACCCTAGGCCCCAATTCTGTTCTAGATTTCAGAGGCCAGAGCCAGGATGGCTCACACTCATCAGAGCCAGGATGGAGCCAGGGCCTCTCCAGGTTTCGATTGCATTTTAGAACCAGTGCAGAGACCCTGGCCTCAGACAGAAGGCCAGCTCCTGTGGACACAGGCTCTAGGCCTGCCCAGTATCAGAATGGTCTCTGCAGACTCACCATTCAAGCCAGCCCTTGTGGCCTCAGCTCCAGAAGACCAAGGGTCCAGACCTTTGTACTATGCTGAGCCCCATGGATTGGGGCTCCAGGACCATCCTTATAGACAAAGAACCTAGGCCAACCCCTGTTGCCTCAGGCCCCAGCCCAACCCTAGTGCCAGCCCCCGTGGACTTAGGCTCCAGGCCTGTCCCAGTGGACCCAGGTGCCAGGACCATCCCAGCACCTGTCTGACTCCTGCAGACTCAGCCTCAAGGCCCACCCAATGTCAGATCAGCTTGAGTGGATGCAGGCCTCAGGCTCCCCCTTGAGGACCCATGTTCCAGGTCCATCCAAGAAGACCCAATCAATAGGTCCACCCTAATGGGTCCAGGCTCCAGGCCTAACCCTATGAAACCAGATGCCAGGCCCATACACATGCTAATCCAGGCTAGTCTATCTGAAGACTCCAGCAGTAGGCTTGCCTGCAGACCATGCCAGACAGCCCACACAGAATCTCTGGATAGACTGACAGGTGAAGGGATTTCCCATAAAAAGCCAGTCTGCAAAGACTGTAATAAGTTCCTTCTTCTTCAAATGCTCAGACATCAATGTGAGGTAACAAGAAACATGAAAAACCCAAGAGATATTCACCACCAAAATAATACAATAATCTCCTGGTAGCTGACCACAAAGAAATAGAAATAATGAACTGCCAGAAGTATTCAAAACAGTTGTTTTAAGGAATAAGACAATACAGAGGAACAATTAAGTGCAATCAGGAAAGCAATAAATGATCCAAATGAGAAATTTAACATAGATATTGAAATTGTTTTTAAAAAATTAAATGCCAGAAATGAATAATACAATGAAGAAAATGAAAAATTCAGTAGAGAACATCAGCAGCAGAATTGATCAAGCAGAAGAAAGAATCTGCAAACTTGAAGACAGTTTATTTGAAAATATGTAGTCAAAGGAGAATAAAGGGAAAAGAATGAAAAGGAATGAAGAAAACTTTTATAATTAATGAGATAGCACCAAAAAAGCAAATGTTTGAGTTATAGGAGTTTAAAAAAGAAAAGAGAGAGACAAGGGAGTAAAAAGCTTATTTAAATAAATAGTAGCAGAAAATTTACCAAATATGGGAAAAGATGTAATTATCCAGGTACAGGGAGGTCTCCAATCAGATTCAATCCCCAAAAGACTACACCAAGATACATTATAATTGAACTGTTTAAAGTCATAGACAAAGAGAGGATCCTGAAAAAAAGAAGAAAATTATAGCAGGTCACATGCAAGAGAGTCCTAATAAGTCTAGCAGTGGACTTCTCAGCAGAAATCTTACAGGCTACAAGAGTGGGATGATATATTCAAGATGTTAAGGGAAAAAACTGCCAACCAAGAATACTGTATGTGGCAAAGCTGCCCTTTAGAAATGAAGGTGAGATAAAGGCTTTCTCAGACAAACAAAAGCTGAGGGAGTTAATTGCCACCCTCCCTGTCTTGTAAGAAATGATAAAGGGAGTTATTCAAGCTTAAAGGAAAGGACACTAATTAGTGACACAAAAACTTATGAAATTATAAAATTCACTAGCAAAAGTAAGTACACAGTCAAATTTAGAATACTCTAATACTGTAATAGTGTTGCATAAATTATGTATGTCTTTAGTGTGAAGGTTAAAAGAAAAAGCTATTACAAAGAATAATAGCTATAATACTTTGTCAATGGTTACACAATATAAAAAGATGTAAATTGTGACATCGAAAACATAAAATGGGGGGCAGTAAAAGTTTTGAGTTTTTTTATATGATCAAAGTAATCAGTTTAACATAGCTTGTTATAACTATAAGATGTTTGATAAAATATAAGAAGTTAAAGCTTACTATTAGAGAAAATCAGTTAATAACAAAGGAAGACACCAAGGGAGGAAGAAAAGAATCAAGGTTCTACAAAACAACCAGAAACTAATTAACAAAATGACAGTAGTAATTCCTTACCTATTAATAATTACCTTGATTATAAATTAATTAAATTCTCCAATCAAAAGACAGAGTGGCTGAATGGATTTAAAAAAGAGACAGGCCCCAACTATATGCTGCCTACAAGAGACTCACTTCACCTTTAAGAAAACACAGATTGAAAGTGAAAGGATGGACAAAGATATTCCATGCAAATGGAAACCAAAAAGAGCAAGAGTGACTGTCTTTATCTCAGATAAAATAGACTTTAAGTTAAAAAGTTTAAAATAAAACAAAAAGGCATGTTACATGATAAGGAGGCCAGTTCATCAAGAGGATATAACAGTTGTAAATATATATGCACCCAACATTGACACATCTAAATATATAAAGGAAATATTAAAATATTTGAAGGAAGAGAAATACACTTCAGTACAATAATAGTAGAGACTTTAACCACCCACTTGCAGCAATGGACATATCACTCAGACAGAAAATCAATAAAGAAACATTGAACATGAACAATACTATAGGCCAAATAGACCAAATAGACCTATACAGAACATTCCATCCAACAGCAGCAGAATACACATTCTTCTCAAGCACACCCAGAACATTCTCTGGGATAGATTATATGTTAGACCACAAAACAAGTCTGAAGAAATTTAAGAAGATACAGTAATATCAATGTCATTTCCAGCCACAGTGGTGTGAAACTAAAAATCAATAATAGGAGAAATTCTGGAAAATTCACAAACATGGAAATTAAGCCATGTGCCTGAACAACCAAAGAGTCAAAGGAGAAATTAAAAGACAAGTTTGAAATATTTCTTGAGTCTAACAAGAATGGACACACAACATACCAAAACTTAAGGGATGCAACAAAACCAATTCTCAGAGGAAAGTTTATAGAAATAAATATCTATATCAAAAAAGAAGAAATATCTTAAACAAACAACCTAATGTTACACTCAAGGAATTAGAAAAAGAAGCACAAATTGATGATGGATAAAACCCCAAACTCTGTAAAATAATTTTAAAAGCTTTATTCTGAGCCAAAGTGTGTGACTGTAGCCTGAAGAGCCATATCAAAGAAGTCTCAAGAAAGTGGTTCCAAGGCAGTTGGGTTGCAGTTTGGTTTTATACATCTTAGGAAGACAGGAATTGTAGGTAAAATCATAAATCAATACATGGAAGGTAGGCATCGGTTTGGCCTGAAAAGGGGAGACATCTCAAAGTGAGGGCTTATAGGTAGTAGGTGGGCTTAAAGATACTTTTATTTGGAATTGGTTAAAGAAACAAAACTTTATCTAAATACTTGGAGTGTTTTAAGTTAAGATAATGAAGTCTGCTAATCAGAGACAAGCCACAATATATAGACTTAAGTGATCTGTTAAGCAAATTGATGGCCTACAGGTATAATTTAACCTTTGCCTTGCATGGCCTTACGTCCTGTTAATATTAATAATTTAGTATCTTATTGTTACAAAGAGTCTGTTTTGTCAGTCTTGTGATCTCTTTTTTGACATTAATGCTGGTAAATTGCTGTCTAAACTCCAAAAGTGAGGTGGTATAACGAGGCATGTCTAACCTCCCTTCCCTTCATGGCCAGGAGCTCAGTGAAGGTTTTTCTGGTGTCCCCTTGGCCAAGAGTAGGTCTTTTCAGTTGGTGAGGGGCCTAAGATTTTATTTTAGTTTACCAACCTAAGCCCAAACCTGGTAGATAGAAGCAAATAAAAGAGACTAGAGCAGAAACAAATGAAATAAAGACTAAGAAAAACAGTAGAAAATATCAACAATATTAAGAGTTGGTTTTTTGAAAAGGTAAACAAAGTAAACAAACCTATAGCTAGACTAAGAGAAAAGAGAGAAGACTCAAATAAATAAAATCAGAAATGAAAGAGGAGAATTACAACTAGTACCACAGAAATGAAAGTAAGAGACTACTATGAACAATTATGTGCCAATGAATTGGATAACCTAGAAGACATGGATAAATTTCTTAACACATAGAACCCACCAAGACTAATCATGAAGAAATAGAAAATCTGAACGGGCCAATAATGAGTAAGGAGATTGAATTATTAAGCACACGGCTCCTATCACAGAAAAGCCCAGGACTTGATGTTAGCTGAATTCCAAACATTTAATGAAAAACTAATACCAATTCTTTTCAAACTCTTCCAAAAAACTGAAGAAAAGAGAATAATTCCAAATTTATTTTATGAGGCCAGCATGACTCTGATACCAAAGCTAGGCAAGGACATCACAAGAAAAGAAAATTACAAGCCAGTATACCTGATGAACATAGCTGGAAAAGTCCTCAACAAAATACTAGAAAACTGAATTTAACAGCACATTGAAAAGATTATTTACCATGATCAAGTGGAATTTATCCCAGGATACAAGGATGGTTCAGCATACACAAATCTATAAATGTGATACACCACATTAATAGACTAAAGGATAAAAACCATATGATCATCTCAATAGGGGCAGAAGCAGCATTTGGCATAATTCAACATCTTTTTATGATAAAAACTCTCAACAAATTAGTTACAGATGGAATGTATCTCAACACAATAAAGGCCATATGTGTCAAACCCACAGCTGACATCATATTCAATGGTGAAAAGTTGAAAGCTGTTTCTCTAAGGTAAGGAATAAGACAAGGATGCCAGTCTTACCACTTCTATATTCAACATGGTATTAGAAATCCTAGCCAGAACAATTAGGCAAGAAATAAATAAAAGTCATCCAAATTGGAAAGAAAGAAGTGAAATTCTCTCTGTTTGCAGATGACATGATTTTCCATATAGAAGATCATGACTAACAAAAAAACTGATAAATTTACTAGAGTTGCAGGATACAAAATTAACATCTAAAAATCAGGAGGCCAGGTGCAATAGCTTATGCTTATAATACCAGCACTTTGGGAGGCTGAAGTGGGAGGGTCACTTGAGGTCTGGAGTTTGAGACCAGTCTGGACAACATAGTGAGACCCTGTCTCTACAAAAAAATTTTAAAAATTAGCTGGGCGTGGTGGCACATGCCTATAGTCCCAGCTACTTGGGAAGCTGAGGTGGCAGGATCACTTCAGCCCAGGAGTTTGAGGTTACAGTGAGCTATGAGTGTGCCACTACACTCCAGCCTGGGTGACAGAGCAAGACTCTGTCTCTAAAAAAAAAAAATAAATAAATAAAAAATAAAAATCAGATTATTTCTATACAGTACCAACAAACTATCTGAAAAAGAAATCAAGAAAATACTATTCACAGTAGCTCCTAAAAAATTCTTAGTAATAAATTTAAACAATGAGATACAAGATTTGTACACTGAAAACTATAAAACATTGATGGAAGAAATGGAAGAAGACACAAATAAAGGGAAAGATATCCCACATTGATGTACTGGAAGAATTATATTGTTAAAGTGTCCATACTACCCACAGCGATGTATAGACTCAATGCAATCCCTGAGTGAGCAGCAGGAACACCAGGGGATGTTTCAAAGTGACGGAAGCCTACCTTTGGGGGGTGCTGCCAAGCTTCTGCTGGATGAATACCAGGGCCTGGTGAAGTGTACAACAGACTGCCATTACACTTTGAAGTTTGGGCCTTAGTAAGCCTGCACATCGTTACAGCACTGGCAAAAAGAAAGCTATCAAAAGTGGGTAAAGCCATATAGGCTGGTGGGACCCCGGGAGGAACAGAGAAAATTTAAATTCCCCATACCAATGAATATGGATATGTGCAGGATTGAAGTGCCACTAATGATATTATACAAATGACTATGAATGATAATCAGTTACATTTGACTGGCAGGATCCTGGGACTGGGGTAGCTGTGTGATGCTACTGGACTTTGTTAAGGGGTTTAAAAGGACTCTCTTACTCTGTCTGATGGGAACTTAGTGAGGGACTTGTAAAACCTACAACTGAGCAGATTTGCAAACAACAGATTCTGATTGTTTTAACCGGAACTCTTCAGTTATGCAGCGGGAAAAGGATTGCTAAGTATTTTCTTATAATTGCGCACGTTCATGGTGCCATTTGGAAAGAAAGGGGTCTCCTGACAGCAGGAAATAAAGATATTAAGTATGCCACCAAAATAATGGCCCGAATACAGGCCATGGCTGAGCCCAAATGGGTGGCCAGCATGACAAAAAGAAATCAGGCCACTGGCAGAGCCACTAAGGAGGTTACTGGAGGTGGTCTCTTTCTCTGGGCCTTGATACCCCTACTAGATTTAGATCCCCTTTAAAACTAAAGACTGGGGCTCTGACATTTGGGATGGCATAGCTAAATGGAGACAGAATTCTCACAGACTCATCTCCTACCCAAAGCTTTGGTTTGGCCTCTTATGAGGCATTTACCATGAATACACACATTGGGAGTGTGATGCCTTGATGGATTTGGTGGGATCTCATTTGAGAGGACCCCGTTTACAACTAACTGTTTATGTGCTTGGGGCAGTCTGAGGACAGAAAGGCGACCTGCTACACAGGAAGCCCAACATGTGGGGGGTCTACCCTTCCAATGATTGACAGTTTCACTTGGCTGTCTAGGCTTGTATTGGTAGATGCCTTTTTAGGCTGGGTAGAGGTTTGTCCTACCCGAACAGAGAGAACATTTGAGGTTCCAAGATTGGCTCCTATCAGGAGTTGCTGGCCTGAGACAGGGCCTTCTTTAGTTCCCACACTTGAATGCCAGCACAGAACAGGAACCGGCCTTGGAGGACAATGGGATGACAGGCATTAAGAGTCCAGGGAAAGGGGCCAAACACTGGAGAAAAACATTCTGGTGTTGGAGGCCATGGACAGACAGCTACAGAGACAGCTCGACAGCTCAAGATATCACTGCGTTTGGCTACTCCATGGCAGTGCCCATTGGGGAAATCTTTGCTTCCCACCATCTCCACCTGGATCTACTACACAGTGCCCTGTGGTCACCCATAAACTTCTTTGAGTGGACCCTCAGTGGGAACCTGGTGAACCGTTTCTCCAAAAAGCTGGACATGGTGGACTCAGTGATCCCACAGATCATCAAAATGTTCATAGGCTCCTTTCCTCCATACAGGGTGATAATGGACCCTTCTTTATAGCAGAGGTAACCCAGAAACTAAATAAAACCCTGTATCTAGAATAGAAATTACATGAAACCCATCTAAAGTGAGATAGGGTGTTGTTACTTGCCCTCCTCTGGATAAGGGTAGTCCTTTAGAAGCAGGCTTAAGTTAAGTCCCTAAAAAACATAGTTTATGAGTGACCCTTCCTAACACCCTGAGGTAAGTAATGTAATACAACCATGAATAAAAGGAAATATAATAAAACAATATGTCAAATGAGTGGGTCAGGTGCTAACCACTATACATGACTTTGCCTCTTTCAGGTCTCTGCCCCAGTTGGAAGCAGAGAGGTGGAAGGGACCCTATGAAGTGCCTCTAACAACTCACACTTTGTTAAAATTGTCAGAAATTAAACCTGTGTCTATCACACCAAAGATAGAGAGACAGCCTCTTAGGATTTCCCCAGGCTATCACCCTTCTGTTGATCTGTCTTGCTGTTGGGTGTGTTATCCTAAACCTGATTTGGTACAAGTATTTTTGTACATGATTTCTGAATTAGCAGAAGCCAGTCTCCCAGATCACCTAAAGGATATGACTAATAGCTCTGCACTCAGAGGTCCCATGTTTCTTTTCTAACACATCCCTGTATTGGACATGAGTTCAAAGGTACTCTGTACCTTCCATTTAAAACATAGCCCCAATTCTGCATGAAGTAGCTTAATGACCACTTTGCCACTCCTCCCATAGATAGCGAAGGGGAAAATTGATAGTGGGGAAAATGTAACAGAGAAAATGGCCTGAAAAAGGTTAAAAATGTTTTCTGTCTCTTCAAAAGCCCCTCACCCTTTTTGAGAACTAAATCCTTTCCTCAGGCCTGTGGTCAGGAGGGGCAGGAGAGTGTTCTTAGTTCTTTGTGCCACAGGAGATAGCTCAAGGGAATTGATGTGGTGGAGGTCATGAGATTGTCTTAGCCAAAGATGGGATTAGTCTGGGCAGGGGCCATGAGATTGTCTTAGCCAAAGGGGAGATTATGGGATTAATCAGAACCTTTAAAAGCTCTGTACTTCTGCTCAAAGGGAGGATGTTGGTACTTAGAGATGGGAGTCTGCCAACCTTCTCATTTACCGGCAAATTAATAAACTTTTTTTCTTCTCCTCAAAAAAAGAAAAACAAATAGCTGTGTACTTGGGAAATTTCTTGTTGGTAGCTCTGGGTCTGCCCCATGGAAGGAGATAGGTAGAGAATTTGATGTGAAGTGAAGAATGTTGACTAGAGTTTTTTACAAGTCCATGAAGCTTATTTTATTGGTAAATTTAGTCAAATTAGAACCCAAGGTTTTAGTAGTGAACTATGAGTGCATCAGCCCACTTCACTTAGGATTTCTGTAAGCCATATGCTGTTGACCTATAGTGAGAGAAAAATAAATCACAGGGCTCCATAGTGGTTTAGTATGTCTAAACATCTGATTTAAACATAAATCTTATTTTAAAATGGTTTTCACACTCCATCATCATCATCTCACCAAATTAGTAAAGTTGTCAATAGAGAGTGATAAAAGGAGAGATTTACTTCAAATAATGAATGTATTAAAGTCCCAATGAAGTAACATTAGTTTTATAAATTCGAAATACTGTTCAACCATGTAATAACACAGATAAGAGTGGGATCGACAAGGCTAATAGTACTCATATGCTTTCTCTGGTGTATTAAAACCAATATCCTATAGAACAACATGAACATAGGGGACAGTATTTGACCCCAATTGGCCTAATTCAGATTATAGCATACTGGTGCTTTTTAATAGAATTTTGCTATACAAATAAAAACTAAAATAATAGATTGAAAATAGTTCTCCTAGTTACATTAAGCTTAGCACATAATATAAAGTCCTATTTTTTCTTCTTGCACTGCCAATCTTTTCAAATAAGTAGTCTGTTCTACAGCCTCCACTTTCAATTCACATTCTTATAAGTTCTCTGAAATCTGCCTTTTTCTCCAATTACTTGCCTGAACCTGAACTCTTGAAGGTCACCATGACCTCCTAAGTGCCAAACACAATTCTTTTCTCAGCCCAAGTTTCCTTGATTTGCCTGCAACATTTTATGATACTGTTTTTTTTTAAACCTCTGAGTATGTGCTTTGTTTTGTTTATATATATACTTCTTAGCCCTTAACTCTTGTCACTCCATGTGATTTTTCTTGGTGATTTTATTTCCTACTTTGGCTCCACCTCTATGCAGATGACGGGCAAATCTGAATTTCCAACCTGATCTTTCTCCTGGGTGATTGTCTCCACTAAACATTTCCATGAGGTGTCTTGAGTCATCTCAAATTTGGTATATCTCAATCTTAACCTGTTATTTTTCTTTCTTACATTTGGTTCTTTTCTTCTAAATTTCTTGTTTCTATTAGTGATCCCACTATCATTAGGGTTGTCTGCATCTGACATTAGAGTGATATTTGATGCACATTTTCTTTTGTTTTCCATAGCCAGTACATTAACAAGTTCTAATAACTCTCTCCTTGCACTGCTTTTTTAATTTTCTGCCTTGCCTTTTTGTAAATATTTATTGAGTAGTATCTACCATGCGCCAAGGATTGTTTTTACCTTTCTCTTTCTCTCCACTCTTTCCTAATTTACCATTCCACATCTGCATTGCTGAACAACCATCTCAGATTGGTTTCTCCACTCTAGTCTTTCTCCACATGAAACCATCTATCATACCCCGTGCTAGATGACATTTCATAAAAGTGAATTTCATAATATCACTTAAAGAACTATTGTGGGCCGGGTGCGGTGGCTCACGCCTGTAATCCTAGCACTCTGGGAGGCCGAGGCGAGCAGATTGCTCAAGGTCAGGAGTTCGAAACCAGCCTGAGCAAGAGTGAGACCCCGTCTCTACTATAAATAGAAAGAAATTAATTGGCAAACTAAACATATATAGAAAAAAAAATTAGCCGGGCATGGTGGCACCTGCCTTTAGTCCCAGCTACTCGGGAGGCTGAGGCAGAAGGATCACTTGAGCCCAGGAGTCTGAGGTTGCTGTGAGCCAGGCTGACGCCACGGCACTCTAGTCTCTAGTCCGGGCAACAAAGTGAGACTCTGTCTCAAAAAAAAAAAAAAAAAGAAAAGAAAAAAAAGAACTATTGTGGCTTCCCACTATTAAGAGAATAAGGTAAAACTCTTAAACTTAATGGTAAAATCTTTTCTTAACTTGGCCCAGGCCTGCCTTTGTAGTGCTAGCTTCCTCTTCTTTTCTGTATCATCCTCTTTCCTTTAAAGCAAGTTTCTTCATAGCCCACTGAACTAATTTTTTGTTTGGGCTTTTCTACTTGAATATCATGATAGAATCTAGTCTGCTTACCTAAAATGCCTTCCCCATTCCATTCCACAGCATATCCTTCAAGTCTCAGCTCACATCTCACTCAGTACAAAATGGAACAAACATAAAACATCAGCATGGTACATAGAAAAACAAGAGATATGAACTTAGAGTACTGACTTCTGCTGTCCCCATATGACTTTAGAGAAATCACTTTGCCTGTCCAACCTTTGTTTTCTCATCTGTAAATATTAGAGTATACAATTACTTTCACAAGGGTGTTGGGAAGATTAAATAAATAGACATATGTACACTTTCCAGGCATAGTATCTGTCACCTGACAATTGCCCACAGATATTTGTTGCATCTAAGTTTCTAAAGCCAAATTGCAACAACATTATTTGCAAAACTAATTTTTCCTCTATATATTTATTGCCTGTTATGGTGGGTTATCTCTTTGTGATCTCTCTCTCTCTCTCTCTCTCTATCTCTTTCCCTCATCTCACACACACATGCACACACACAAACAGTACCCCTTAGCAGAGTACTTTGGGCATAAATGTAGCCAGTGACTGATATATTATTTCACCTGATAGCACAGGGTTTAAGTGTAACCATTTCTCTCCTTTCCCCCCAACCTCAGTCATTCCCAAGCACCCCTCCCCGCTGGTGTGCAAACCTATATACTTGGATCCAAGCAATAATAGATAAATCTAATTCCAGTTTTAGTTGGAATTCTATTTCTAACTTGCCTTGCGCTTTGAGCAGAATTGAAGGGGAACAAGAACTTGTCCTTTGATAATGCTAAATGAGTTTACAGGTTTGGAGTCTCATTAGTATCTTTTGGTATCTAGATGTCATTTCAGCCTTATGTGCCTTGTGAAAGGGTGGACTGTACATTTTGCATAGGTGGGTTCTTATTGTAGTATAGAACTCTGGATACTGGATTATCTTTACCTGGCCTTTCAAACAGTAAATACATGACTATCAAGGAGGAGATATTGATGTTCAAGGCACAAATCTTTATGTAATCCTGAGAGTGATGGGGGAGTTTCTGGAAGGCTGAGTGATCTGGTTCCATTGCTGTGTTTGGAAAAAATGATTTGAGATCTAGCAACCAGAACATTTTGGAACTAAATGAAGGAAAATCTATGTTTCCAGGAAGCTGAAGCCAAGGTGTGATGATTATTTACAGGCGTGTTCATGCCCTTCTTACAAGAAGCCTTCATAGGCAGATAGTACCAGCCAAAATCACAAGAAGAGATCTGTGGTCTTCCTTCATCTCTTCTACATCTAGAATTCTCCTTTAGGCTCAACAAAAACTAACTGAGCTTTCATCAAGAAGATACTTTAAGGCTATCACAATAAGAAAAAAAATACTCAGAATTTTCTACTGTAATTTGGCAAAGCAAAACAAAATAAAATTTTCAAAAACTATCTAAAAGAAGAGTGTTTAGATGATGTATTTGTCTGTAGTCTCTTAACCCAAATCATAGCTTTCTCTATTCAGATATTGAAATATATCCAACTGTGTTGTCTTGAACTTCTGACATGAGGAGAAAGACCTTGTCAAATTTCAGCACAGATTAAGTGTGGTGTAGTGCCTGGAATGGGGATTTCAGGAAGGAATGGTTTGGGCACAGCTAGTGGGAGCATTTTTCCTGTTGTATTAGAAATAAACCAGTGCCCCTGATGGAAGGAAAAGGTCACTGTGCTGTGGGATGTGCCTTCTGTGAGATGAGGCTCTGACCACTAATGACACTTGTGCTTTTCATTATGGCAGACGTGTTAACCACATTGTGCTGGCTGTGCTCCAGCCCAAGCCATTGTAGCCTTCTGCTTCTGCAGCCTTCCTGGTCTTCGCCTTGGTTGGCTGTAGAATTCTTCACTTCCTGTCCTAAACTTTTGTGAGGTGTCATGGCTGTTAAACAGCTGCCATGTTGCAGGCCAGATGTGATTACACTTTAGTGTGCATGAAATGTTCCTCCTATAAAATATTAGATAGTTTAAAAATCTGTTTTGAAGGTTTGTAAAACACTTAGGATTCCTTCAGATAAGAGGGCTATTTGTATATTCATAAATTGTGTGTGAAAAACGTGCCAAAGTATAAAATACAAATGGTGGAAATACTGTAGTCTCTTTAGTCTCCTGTTTATAAATATAAACTGCCAGCTATTTTAAGGGGAACAAGTGGATATAATCCAATTAAGCTTTCAAAATCTATAACAAACATTCTAATCAAAGGCCTTTAAAACGTAGTCATTGCATTGAGTTTGGAGTGGGAATGGTCAGTTTTGACTGAAGTAAGAACTTTAGGAGCAGGAAACAAAAAGAAAGAATAAATTCATATTTATATTATTAAAATTGTTGTAGTGAGATACAATTTATATACAATGAAGTACAAAGATCTTAAGTGAGCAGTTTGATTAATTTTCATAAATGCATACCCTTGTGTTACCACAACCCTATCAGCACCCAGTACATTTCCATCACCCCCAGAAAGTTCCCTTATGCTCCTTCTCAATCAGCACTCACCCAATCCCACCTTCAAGCAATCACTGGTCTATTTTCTATCACCGTATATTGACTATTTTAGAACTTCATATAAATAGAATCATGTAGCATGTACTTTTCTGTGTCTGGCTTCTTTCACTCAGCATAATGTTTTGGTTTTTTTTTTTGTCAAATTTATTAAAGTATAATTTACAT
>CAUYRT010066735.1:0-16009 GCA_963574885.1 Lepilemur ruficaudatus | reverse complement strand
GTGGCATCAGCCTAGCTCACAGCAACCTCAAACTCCTGGGCTCAAGCAATCCTTCTGCCTCAGCCTCCCAAGTAGCTGGGACTACAGGCATGCGCCACCATACCCGGCTAATTTTTTCTATATATTTTTAGTTGGCCAATTAATTTCTTTCTATTTAGTAGAGATGGGGGTCTCGCTCTTGCTCAGGCTGGTTTCGAACTCCTGACCTCAAGCGGTCCGCCCCAGAGTGCTAGGATTACAGGTGTGAGCCACTGCACCTGGCTCATTCTATACCTTTTTTTTTTTTAAACTAGAGTCTCTTGGGTTCCTGGGGGATGCAATCATGTCACCAGTAAGAAGGTGTTTCAAAATAAAGGACTTCAACTTTTCTAAAATTTATGCCAATTACTTCACTTTTCTTGCCTTGTTGTTAAATCCTCCTAAACAGTGTGGAACAATATTGACAATAGTGGGCATCTCTGTCTGGTTCCTGATCCTTACTGAAACGGTTTTTAGCATTTTGTTGCTTAGAATCATAGTTGCTGTTAGTTTTCTTTAATTGAAGTATAGATTTTATATGACAAAGTTCACCCTTTTAAAGTGTACAGTTTGGTGAGTTTTAACCACCACCAACATCAAGATCAAGAGCATTTCCATTCCAGGGAGACAACAAGTTCCCTGGTACTCCTCTGCAGTCATTCCTTTATACCTTTATTTCAGTTTAAATAAGATACTTGCACTTCCAGGCAGGAGGATCGCTTGAGGTCAGGAGTTTGAGACCAGCCTGAGCAAAAGTGAGACCCCATCTTTACTAAAACCAGAAAAAAAAAATTAGCCAGGTGACTAAAAATAGAAGAAAAAAATTAGCCGGGCATTGTGATGCACACCTGTAGTTCCAGCTACTTGGGAGGTTGAGGCAAGAGGATCACTTGAGCCCAGGAGCTGGAGGTTGCTGTGAACTAGGCTGATGCCACGACACTCTAGCCCAGCAACAGAGCAAGACTCTGTCTCAAAAAAAAAAAAAAAAAAAAGATACTTGCACTTATGATGCAACTCCAGTTAAGTTCTGTATGAACAGAGACCCTACCTATATTGCTGATCCCTGTATTTCCAGTACCTAGCATACCTGGCACATGCCAGGTCCTCAACATTTGCTGAATTAAATTAATAAATAAATTCATGAATGAATAAACTGATCAACCAATTCACCTTGGTGTTTGGCCCCCTTCCTTAATGCTCCTTGATGCCAACTGCTTTCCTGCCTTGGTCTCCCCAGTCTGCATTCTCTTTGACTCCCCACTGCTAGACTACACCTGCCCACCCGGAGAGCTATCCACTGCCCCTATCTGCATCTCTTTGCCTATCTGGTTTTCCTTTCCAAATTTAACTACAAGGTAGGGTGCTGTATAGTGGGCTCAATGCTCAAGAAGCTTGACAACAACAAAAGTAGCTGTTTCCAGTAGTGTCATGACATACAGCGTCAAAGAGAAAAACTAAAATTAGGAAGCAAGGGAATCAGATACAAAGGTGTGTAGCTTAATAACCACCTGGAGCGTTAACTCTGGAGGAGCAGGCCAAGATGGGAACTGGGGATCACTAATGAGTCACAAATTAGAAGAGGTGAAGAGACCATAGGGGAGAGACAACAAAGCTGGGAACTGAGTAAGCTGCCCATTCCCTTTACAGGGTGCTGAGCCAGAGATGCTATCTTAAAGGGGCATAGCTGAGTCAGACCAATGGTCAGCCACTTTGTGCCCGTCGTCGTCTGGTGCTCTGCCTGCCTCATGAATTCCCAGTCAGCTGCAAAAACATCTACTCACAAGCAGTGGCTCTATTTTGGAGGGCATGGCTTATTCTCAGTTCCCTCCAGGTGCAGCACAAACTCCTCACCACTGACCAGTTAAGATGGCATTTGCGGTTTCAGAACTGGTTGCTTATTTGTTCATAACTAGAGAAAAGGGTGAAGAATGAGCTCTGAAATGCAAAAAAGTGAAGGAACTCTTTTCTCAAAAAAAGTTAAAACATACAAAAATGCAACTGAGATTTCTGAATGTAATTCACACCCTAGTATATTCCACAAGAAACAAAAAGGTGCAAGCACAGAAGCATAAAGAAAACATGCTTTGTAAACTACCCTTTGCTTACTAATAACAAATGTAGGCAAATTGGGCAGATGTAAATAATACCACAAAGTAGAAACGCCAACCACAGAATCAAAATCGGCACACCTAAATAAGGGAAGTTGTAAAAGACTATGACAGACTATCACTGAGAAGCTTGTCTTCAGGAATCTGTACGATTGAAAACAAATTCAAAGTTCAGTTTTGCTGGAGGAAGCAAGAAGGAAAGGAGTATATATTGCAGATGGACACAGGTGCAGATAGAAGGTAAGTAAAGGCTAGGTTAAAGGGACATAGAAAATATATCCCAAGGCACAAGTTTAGTTGAGTGTGACGGACTTCCCTCACAAGAAAGACACCTGGCGTTTTACGTGTCCTCCTGAACGCCTACAGGGTACTTCTAAGAAGTTACAAAGCTGCAACCCCGTTCTCATTTGCAGCACCATGGGTTTTGCTTTCAAATATCTGCAGGTGTGTCCTCCTGAACCCATTAAACTAAGGATTTCCTTTTCTGTACTAGATTGGACTTTACCACCGGGCTCTCCTCCTGACTTAACAGCAGGGAGGTCTTAGACCGCCAGGTCCCCGCTTTTGTACTTTATTAGGGAGTCGAAGGCATTAATAACTGCTCTGTAAACCCAATCAAGGAGACCTGGGGATTCTGGCTGCGGAACGCGCGGAGGAGCTGAAGACTCGGGGTTCCCAAGTGACTCACGACAAGCTAGATTCGGCAACGCGAGTTCCCGAGCCGGAGGCGGAGCCGGGACCCAGGCGGATCCCAGAACACAGGGCGGCCTTGGCCAACGCATGGAGGTTTCCTAGCTCTAGCTTCTAAAAGCCATGTACGCTGGAGAGTCCTGGAATAGGCACAGATCTCTACTGCAATCAGAACGCGATGTGAATTCTAAAACACGCAGGACAGAGTTCCTTCAAAAAACACGCTGCGAGAATGTAAAAGAAAGGGCCAAACTGCGCAGCGGGTCCGGAGGCCGAAGACTACGATCCCCAGCATTCAATACAGCGGTTCCCCCTGGTGCTTTGCATGCCGGGAACTGCAGTTTCTCACCATCTCTATCCGAAACTGCTCCGGGGGACTTTCAACCTCTCACGCTTTTTCTCTTTCCCGAGAAGCCTGCCAAACAGAAAGCTGACTGCGAAAGTAGTGCTGGAATCACTCCCAACGTGACCCCAGGCGTAAATGAGAAAGGGCGAAGAACGAGTTGCCATGGCTACCGTTTCCCCTGGTCACGGAATAAACGCTCTCTAGGATCCGGAAGTGGTTCCGCCGCGACCTCTCGAAAACGATGGTGACGTTCATTGGACGGTTTCCCTTAGAGGCCAAGGCTGCACAGGCAAAAGGGCGGTCCCTTGTGTGAGGGGCCCGCGGGGCCATTTGATTGGAGAGAACTTGCTGCGCCTGACCAATCGGAAGGAGACACGCTTCGGGCATCGGGCACCGCACCTGGACACCTCTGATTGGCGGACTGCGGTCCCCCCCACGAGTTCCCATTGGGTACAGTGGGTGCGTGGTGCGGCACGATTGGTGGGTTCGTGTTTCCCGTCCCCCGCCCGTGAGAAGTGGGGGTGAAAAGCGGCCCGACCTGCTTGGGGTGTAGTGGGCGGACCGCGCGGCTTGAGGTGTGAGGATCGCAGCCCAGGAGTCGGGGGGTGGAGGCGGCTCCTGCGATCAAAGGGGATTCGAGACTCACCGGCCGCACGCCATGAAGCCCCTGTGGGTGCTAGGTCTCTGCTGCGTCCTCCTGACCTTTGGTGAGTGATCCTGGAGGAGTGGACCCCCGCCTCCTCAAGCGCGGCCGCTTCTCGAAGGTTCTGGGGGCGTTGAGCCTGGGAGGGGGATACCAGGGCCTGCGGTGGGCCAAGAACCCATTGCCTTTCCTCGAAAGAGGGTTGGGGGATTATGTTTATTCTCGCCTTGCTCTAGAAAGAAAAAAAAAAGAGCAAACTCGTTTAAGTCCCCGGCTGATCTAATAGTATGGAGCCCAGAGGTCTCAGCTACCTCGGGGTGGGGCTTCTCTTGGACTCTCGCTCCCACGGGAGCTTTGCGGGTGCCCCTTGCCGGAGGACTTTGTCAGCCTCTGCAACCTTTGGCCCTCCGAGCTCGAGGACCCCCGCCCCCAGTCTTCCGACTCCTCGTGTGCGCGTTTCCTTTCTTAGATGCCGGTCTCAGGAACGTGAGGCCTTGGACCAGCAGAATGGCAGTGTCAGCGTGTTTGATTCAGCTTGCTCGAGCTCGGTCCTTAACATCTCTTCCCCTTCTCAGGACTCTCGGCCCCATTTCAGTTCCCCTCGCCAGAGGTTGCACAAATTCTATTTGTGTTCTGACTTGTGATAACGAAGGTCCAACTTTTGGCTTGGTCAGTTGGGACGCCGTGTCTCGGCCTGTGCGCAACACGTGTGGGTGTAAAAGAGCCCTGGATCTGTCTGCTAAGCGTTATTTGTAAGGGATAGGAGGGGCACTGCTTAGAAGTGACGGCTGTCTCCGTATTTCGGAATCTACTGGGGGAACTTAGCGTCTGAACTTAAATAGGAAATGTGGTGTCTTGGATTTACACTGAGTCTTTAAGGCAGTAAGTCCATTCTTTCATCCCCACCTCCCATATTTACCGACTGAATTCTGCAACCCCTAACCTTACCCTATTTGATCATATTCAAATATGCAACAATGTTTAAGAGTTTTCTGGTGTTAAATCTTCCTTCAGGGTCGGTCAGAGCTGATGATGAAGTCGATGTGGATGGTACAGTAGAAGAGGATCTGGGTAAAAGTAGAGAAGGCTCAAGGACTGATGATGAAGTAGTGCAGAGGTTGGTGTTCATTTGAAACTATGCAGATTAACAGTGAGTTACAATAGCTTATTTTATATCTCTTCTCCAAAAGTCCAAGTAAAATGTAACACTCTGTATTTAAATACCTAAAAGGTAGGGGTGGTTAGTTATGTGCATACATAGGTAGCTTCTAACTTGCCCCTAGGAATGACTGATCATAATTGAATGAATTCCTTTTAGAGCTATTTTGATATCTATATTGCAGAGTACTAGCGCTGTAAACTTGCTTAAGACCTTGGAAAAGACCTTTCAGTTGGTTTTGTGTTCATTAAGTGTGTACACTTAGTAACTTTAAAAAGGAGATTTCTGTCAGTTGAACAGTGTTTTAAAATTTGGCCTCCTAGAACTCACAGTTTTGAAGTCCTTACCATGGAGCATAAGTAAGTGTGACTTTAGCTTTTAGTGGAGGAAAGTTGGGGTTTCTTTCTGGCAATTTTAAGAACCAAGTATTTCCGACTCTGAGTTGATATATTAGTAATATTTTATAAAGGTTTCCATTTTAACCCCCAAAACGATCTTCAGAGGACACTTGTACTCTCATCACAGAGCTTCTGTTTTTGAAGAGAACTAAGCAATACAGTATTTGCTTATCTGATTTCCTTAGAGAGGAAGAAGCTATTCAATTGGATGGATTAAATGCATCGCAAATAAGAGAACTTAGAGAGAAATCTGAAAAGTTTGCCTTCCAAGCTGAAGTTAACAGGATGATGAAACTTATCATCAATTCTTTGTATAAAAATAAAGAGGTAAGCAACATGTAGTTAGGATGATATTTTATCTGTGTATGGTGGCATACTTGTTTACTTTCATAGTAAATTAAGTAAATTAAAGTAACTTAGTAATTCCAAGTAAGTATATAGCAAAGTTTAAATACCCCCTATGTGTAAGAATTGCTATTAGATGCTTATGGGCGAGAGGGACGTTAGACATTTTCCCCTCTTTCCATTTCCCTCCAAACAGTCCATGGCCTGCTAAATAGTTGTGAGTCTTAAGCAACGGTCCCCAACCTTTCTGGCACTGGGGACCCGTTTCATGGAAGACAGTTTTTCCGTGAGGGTGGAATGGTGAGTGATGGGGGGAACAGCTGTAAATACAGATGAAGTTTCACAGGACTGGGGAACACAGGTCTTAAGGACAGTGACATAAAGTATTATAAAGTAAGCTTCATGTATTTGCATGCCTAAAGATCACTGATAGGAGAATAGTATTGCCACTCTTACCGGTTCAGGTATCCCTGATAGCTATTGCAGTCCTTTGTATAAGGCAATGTGCTTTCTTTTACCAAGAGAATAAAGCCACACCTTTATCGTAAGTCTTTTTCGTTAAAGAGTGTTTTTTCCAGACATAGAGGAGAAATATAATGGGGTTGACAGTAAATTCAATGTCTTATGTATTTTGAGGCTAATCCAAGTGTGTTAAATCTGGCTTGCATTTAGATTTTCCTGAGAGAACTGATTTCAAATGCTTCTGATGCTTTAGATAAGATAAGGCTAATATCACTCACTGATGAAAATGCTCTTTCTGGAAATGAGGAACTAACGGTCAAAATTAAGGTAAGCGTAAAATAAATTTTTTTTCTTTTAAGGAAAAAGAATCCTAAAAGATAGGGAATCCCTATCAGTTAAGATAGATAAGCTGGGCGCGGTTGCTCACGCCTGTAATCTTAGCGCTCTAGGAGGCCGAGGCAGACGGATCGCTCAAGGTCAGGAGTTCAAAACCAGCCTGAGCAAGAGTGAGACCCTGTCTCTACAAAAAGTAGAAAGAAATTAATTGGCCAACTAAAAATATATAGAAAAAATAAGCCAGGCATGGTGGTGCATGCCTGTAGTCCCAGCTACTCGGGAGGCTGAGGCAGACGGATCATTTGAGCCCAGGAGTTGGAGGTTGCTGTGAGCTAGGCAGATGCCACGGCACTCTAGCCCGGGCAGCAGAGTGAGACTCTGTCTCAAAAAAAAAAAAAAGATAGATTAGGTTATACTGCAGTAACATGTAACCCCCAAGTCTCAGTGCGAGACTTGAAATTCAGCAAACTGTGGCCTGTGGGCCAAATCTGACTTTGCCTATTTTATAAATAGACAGCCATGCCCATTTGTTTGTATAGTATCTATGGCTGCTTTTATGCTACAATGGCAGAGTTAAGTCGTTGTGACAGGGACCCTATAGCTCATAAGCCTAAAAAATTTACTGTCTTGTCCTTTAAAGAAAAAGTTTGCCAGCCGCTGGCTTAAATCAATCACAGGTTGCCTGCAGCCTTTGCTCTGCCTCGTCTTCATGCCAGGACATAGGCATGAGCAGCCATCTGGAGTGTAGCTGGTAGCCATGGTGCAGAGAGAGCTTGGAGGGTCTCGTACTAGTTAAAGGCTCAGCCTGAAAGCAGCACTCATGGCTCCCACTTGTGACTCCTTAGCCAGAACTAATCACATGGCCTCACCCACCCATAAATGGAAGAAGTGTAACCCTACTATGTTCCTGGAGGGTGGAGAGCCAGGAGTATTCAGCAAAGAAAATTAGTGATCACCACCAATTGCAAATACAGGTTTCATTCAAGTTCTTTTGTTTTTAATCAAAGAAATAGGCAAGACATAAAATTTTATTTTTCTTGAATTTTTTCTTTAAAAATTACTCATTTTATTTAGATCAATCTCTACTTTTTGACATTTAGGCCAGTCTGCCATTTGGTATTCATACTTTTCTTTTCTCAAATACACCAAATACTTTAAGAGGTGCACTTTCTGAAAAGGCCACGAAGTACTATATAGAGGAAAACATCTGTTTAGTTTTCTGTACGCAAATTGATGGGGCCCAAAGCTGGTAGTTTCTCAGTATATAGCTCAGTATTTGCTTGATATACTGTGAGTATCAAGCAAATATAATTATCTGGTTCTTGTCTTTCAGTGTGACAAGGAGAAGAACCTGTTGCATGTCACAGACACTGGTGTAGGAATGACCAGGGAAGAGTTGGTGAAAAACCTTGGTACCATAGCCAAATCTGGGACAAGCGAGTTTTTAAACAAAATGACTGAAGCGCAAGAAGATGGCCAGTCAACTTCTGAATTGATTGGCCAATTTGGTGTTGGTTTCTATTCTGCCTTCCTTGTAGCAGATAAGGTTATTGTCACATCAAAACACAACAATGATACCCAGCACATCTGGGAATCCGACTCCAATGAATTTTCTGTAATTGCTGACCCAAGAGGAAACACTCTAGGACGGGGAACAACAATTACGTGAGTATTACTGGTTTTTAGTAAGAATTAACAGCCCTAGTGAGGATATTGACTCTCCAGTTCTGGCTCTCTCAAGCAAATGACTTATTCTGGGCCTTAATTTTTTTGCCTTTATATGAGAAAACAACTGTTCTCATCACTTGAAGAGATATTTGAGGACCTGCAAAGGACCAGGCACAAAGATCTGTGATTACTGCTGTACATGGAGGGCATAAAGGAGGAAATGTTAGCTCTCCCGGGGGAGAAGGAAAGTTGGAGGGAGGTCTCACATAGGAGAGAGGGGGCTTGGTCAGTTTTCCAGGTTAGAAAAGCACTTCAGGTCCCTGGAGCACCCTGGATAAGGCATGGAGGCACAGCATGTTCGCAGGATTAAAGGAATTCTCAGTTGGTGGCGATTGATAGAATTTGAACTTTTTAAAAGATGTCTGAAGGTGACATGTAGAGTGGCAAGACTGTATGAGAGGACACCTTGACTATTCAAGATCTTTGGTAGCAACCAGGGCTGGGGTGGCTTGGAGAGGACAGATAGAGATAAAGGGCTTCAAAAAAAAGTTAATGGAAGTTATGAAAGCTCTTTGGCAGAAAATGTCTCATTTGAGGATAGTTAAAAATTATTGAATTTGTATTGGAATTCTTTTAAGCCAAAAACTATTGTTTGTATAGATTAGACAGATCTTATATTCTATAGTGGCTCTTGGTGCTCTTTGCACTGCAAAGTAGACTGGGCAGCTTTTTGCCTTTTTAGAAAATTTTACCATTTTGGAGATAAGGACATTCCATTTCAGAGGTCAAGTGACTTGCCAAGTCAGTAAGAAAATGTGCCTACAGCTTCAATTTTTTTTTCTTAGAAGTATTTTCTCAACATACAGGGTTTAAATCTTGAAGTAGAAAAGAAGCATATCTATTATTTTGACCAATTTTCTTCATTCTAGAAGGTGACATTTCGTGTCTTCTCTGTCACAGATGTTTTTTAAGTGAAGACTAATTAGATGAGTGCATTTTAGTACTTTTGCTAACTTAATGTTCCCAGTTTACCTTTTTCTGCCTTTGTTAATAACATTCACATCTCCAGGTCTCATTTGGAGGAATCACTAAGAGTTATACTTAGGTGTTCTCTTCTTAAGACACTGTGCTAGGTGTTGGGGAGGATATGTAAATTATTCCTAAAGAAACAGATTGAAAATGAAGTCCCAAGAGGTGTTAATGTCTTAGGGTGCTAAGAGACAAGTGCAGTTACCTGGATATAAGCTCTGTGAAGATGAACGTTCTATTGGCAGCTCCATTTTCAGAGCCTGACACTTAAACAGCAGGTATTTATATGAATGAATAAGGATAATTGGGACAGTTTCACACAGGTAGCTTGGGTAGTTGATAATAAATGAAATTTTATAACAGGTTCTGCATTCCTTGAGCAAAATTGCCCTTTTTCTTCAAGTCCTCCACCCCACCATTGGTTCATCAGATACTCATCTGCGTGCTCGTTATGTGCAAGAGTCAGGACTACAGTGGAGAATAAGACGGATGTAGTCCCCTCTTTCACACAGGGCTCATTCTAGTGAGGAAGAAACACAGGAAGTAATTTCAGTGTGACAAGTGCTAGAAAGGAAGCTAAGGCACACCTCCCTACCCTTTCAAGGAAAGGGCATCAGAAGGTCTTTCTGAAATAGTGATGTTGGGTTCAGACATCCTTGGCAGCAAGCACGGTGTAAATGAAGATCCAGAAGCAAGAGGGTATGGCCCATCTGAGGAACTGAAAGTCCAGAATGACCAAAGGAAAAAGAAAAGAGAGGAGAGAAGGCAGGGAAGTGACAAGGTCAAGATCCTGCTTTATTATTTGACTTCATCCTCTATTTGACCAATAGAATAGAAGCATCAAACACTTCAGTTTCATGCTTCTTTTCCTACCCCTAAATTAGCTACTGCTTTATCCTTACAAGAGATTTTATGAGGATTCAATGAGATCATGAAATTAGCATCCGATAAGTGTTAACTGATATAATCACATCTGTCTTCCTACTACAATGGAGAGGTATTCTATGTTTTTTCCCTAAAGCTTATCTCTCTGCTTCTGCTCTGTTGTCTGATCCTACCACCTCAGAGGTTAAGCATAAATTAGTTCCTTTCCCCATCTTTCAGCCTTTCCCTCACACCTCACTCTCTCCTCCCTCAATGTGTCAATGTTCAAATCTCTGGTGGGGAGTAAAGAAAGGCAGGTAGTGCCATGCCCCCTTCTGTCCAGCCCGCACTTTCTCTCTCTCCCCTCTTACGGTTGAACTTGAAAAAGTGTGCTTGCCTTTGCTGCTACTTCACCTTCTGTTCACACCTGAGCCCAGCCCAGTCTATTTTTTAATTTATCCACCTTTCTCTTTTAATTTTTTAAAATTTCTTATAGAGATGATGTTTCACTATGTTGCCCAGGCTGGTCTCGAGCTCTTAGCCTTAAGCAATCCTCCACCTCAGCCTCCCAGAGTGCTAGGATTACAGGCATGAACCTTTGCCCATTTCTTAAATGTTGATATTCTTGTTCTCTAAAAGTTAATTTTCAGCCCTTTTCTCATCATCCATGTGTTCCTCATGCATTCTTATCCACTGCCATGGCCTCAGGTTCCATCTCTATTTCTTGAATGTATATTCTTAGTCTAGATCAAGAGTCAGCAAACTTTTTCTTAAAGGGCCAGCTAGTAAATACTTTAAGCTTGTGGGCTATATGATTTGTCCCAACTCTGTTTTACCTTGAAAGCAGCCATAGATGATGTAAAAAGATGTATCCCAGTAAAATTTCCAGTGAGTGCCAGCTATAGTTTTATGACCCCTTCTCTAGGTCTCTCTACTGGGCTCTATACTCAGGGATTTAATTGCCTTTTAAATATCTCTACCTAATATGTCTAACCATACTTATCGGGGACCCAAACATGAAGGTAGGGGCTACCTGCTGTGCTTAAGAGTAGGTTGTGATTTGTTATTTTCGATGGGTGGAGGAGAGGTTTACAGAGGGGCAGCAGGAAAGAAGAGTAAGCAGTGCTACCATTTTAGTGTTGAGACTATGTACACGAGCACTGTCCAGTGTGGCAGCCACGTGTAACTGTTGAATACTCAGGATGCGGCAGTGCAACTGTGAAGCTGAACTGCAAGTTTTAGGTAATACTCGTAAGTGTCTGGTAGCTACCATTTTGGATAATACAGATAAAAATACTTTAGATTAATTTTCTTTTTTTTTAAGGAACGTGTTTTTATTAGGGATAGTTATCTGCATATCACTAGATCTCTAGAATAACAATAAAAGCTATGAAAGACGTATAATTTCATTTGACTTTAGAATGTTTCAGTGCTTTCTCACCTTGAGAAATGAAAAACCCTAACATACTCAGAAGGCTGGGAGCATTTTCTGTTTCTACTTGAAACTAAGGATGTGCTCTACTTGAGGGAATGCAAGGAAGATTCTTGCTTTCACCATATCTATATGTGGTATATTTAACTCACAAACCCTTTTTGGTGATGGAGAGTTCTTAACATGAATAGTGAGAACATCTTGGATTACACAACTGCTGGCTATTATCATCAAGGTGAATAATTTAAGATTCATAATCAAATCTTCTAAATGTTGAGTGTCTCTAAACATCTTATTTTCTTTGTAGGCTTGTCTTAAAAGAAGAAGCATCTGATTACCTTGAGTTGGATACAATTAAAAATCTCGTCAAAAAATATTCACAGTTCATAAATTTTCCTATTTATGTATGGAGCAGCAAGGTAAATCTGTAGTGATAAGAACTTATATGTATTACCTTGGTTCATATTTAAATGTTTTAACATTAAAAGAATAAAAGCTCAATGTGGTTCTTCCACTTAAGGATACTTTCAAGATTTTCTCTCAAAGACGTATTTTTTTGAGCTGTGATGTTACTTCATAGTCTATAGACAAAATCAGAATTGTTAAACAAATGAGTGTAACCATGATTTTACTTTCTATTTCAACAGACTGAAACTGTTGAGGAGCCCATGGAAGAAGAAGAAGCAGCAAAAGAAGAAAAAGAAGACTCTGATGATGAAGCTGCAGTAGAAGAAGAAGAAGAAGAAAAGAAACCAAAAACTAAAAAAGTAAGTCTGGGTCACCTTGTTTAAATGTTGTTTCAGATACATGGAGGAAAAACCCAGGAAACCCTTGAAAACGAGACCTTCGTTTATTTGTGTGTTGTCCTCCTCTAGAAACAATTAAGTAGCAAACCCAAGTTATTTTTATAAAGAGTCTCTTGATTTCTAAAGATTGCCTAGGACTGGTGGCTTATGTGTTTTGAATTGTAAGATCTTAAAAAGCTTCCTGAATCCTCTTTTGTCTTTTTATCATGTAGAGATTAATGAGAAAAATAGTTCTGTGGCTTGCTCAGGTAGAATAAGAAGTGTTGGGGTGGTTGTTAGGAATATTTATTATAAAATGTTGGATTTAAGTCATGAAATATGAATATATCTTTCTAACCTCAAAACAATTATTTTCAAGATATATTTGTTAACCAACTGTCTTTTTTTTTTATTAAATATTGAGAGAAACACTTTGCTTTTACATTTTTGATCCAGTTGGCAGGAACCATACTAGATAATAGGTATCCTTTGGTGCTTTTCATATTGTGAAATCTACTAAAGCTATGGTTACTGTTAGTAACTATTGATGAATGTTGAGAGAGACTAATCAAATACTGTAACTTCAGGTTGAAAAAACTGTCTGGGATTGGGAACTTATGAACGATATCAAACCAATATGGCAGAGACCATCAAAAGAAGTGGAAGAAGATGAATACAAAGCTTTTTACAAATCATTTTCAAAGGTAAGTAAATATTATTTTAGAATTCCCTAGATTCAGGTTATTAATGAATAGACAAAATATCACCCTACTTAATAGAATATGGTATATAACCATGAATGATATGGTCCATCTTCATTTTTTCCCACTGAGAACATTGAAAAAAAGTCCTTTAGGCCAACTATAATATGTCTTTTTCTAAGAATATAGATGAAATAGTCATGTATCAAATTAAAATATAATTTATTGACTTAATCAAAATTAAAATCCCATTTAAATTTCATAAGAACTTTTGAGATTAGCATCTCACTAGAAGACGGTCTTTGAGATTTATTGGTTGCCAGAACACATAATTTTTACTTCAGTTGAATTATTACACTCAACTATTTTAAAATTGCAGTGCCTATTAGAATTGATACTAGCTCTTAGTTAATATGATAATGAAACATTACAAAATAAAAATGTTTAAAACAGTTTTATGACTGTTTAAAACACTTGGCTTCCGTTTTAATTTTTTGTATTTTGTAATATGTATATGTATTTTTTTAATTATTCTGAGTCTGTAGGCTTTACCAGATTGGCAAGGCATTTGTGTTACAAAAAAAGATTAAGAACCACCTACATAGGTAGATGTTTGATTTCCACCACAAAACCCATAAAACACGACATCAGGTTACTTAATGGCTTTTAACATAATCTTTAAAGAATTTACTAACAACATTAAACATTCATTGTGAGATCTGTGCCTAAGAATAATTTCTAAATCTGTGTTTCCTTGCCTTTTTTGGGGACTGGGGGTTGGTTTTGGTTTTTTACTGATCCCTTTTTGTAACTCTTAAGAATCTAAAACTGGCATCGATTAAGGTTGTTTCAAGTTAATGTTTTCCCAAACAGCATTTTATACAAGTAATAGAATACTTTAATGGATTTAGCATAGCTAGATAAAACTTAATATTCTATGACTGTATTCTTTACTCTTTATATTCCATATCCTTTAAATTTCAACTCTTGAAACTCCCTTGTTTCTGTCTCCACTTTTATTTCCGTGAACTCTAAAGCCTAATGTATAAACTTACTTTCAAATAAGGCAGCTGTATTTATCAAAATGATAATGTGAGCCACATATGTGATTTAAAATATTTTAGAAGCCATATTAGAAATTAGAACAGGTGAAATCAATTTTAATGATGTAATTCATTTAACCTAACATACCCAAAATATTATTTCAACATGTAATCAATGTAAAAATGAATAACGAAACATTTTACTTTCCTTTTTTTTGTACTATGTCTTTAAGATGTATTTTACACTTAACAGCACATCTCAGTTTGGACTAACCACATTTCAAGTGCTCAGTAGCCATGTGTGAATACAGTAATGGGTAATGCAGATCTAGGGAATTTCTGACTTTTATACTTCACAAGTATTTACATACCTTTTTATATCCACTGCCAGAGACCAAATTGCATGGAAGAAATCTGTTCTTCAGTATTTTTTGTAGTCTAACGGTGCACTCATGAAGTATTGTATATGATTTTATCTTTTAGGCAGTATGGTGGTTTAGGAAAACCTATTCTCTCGCACATATGGAACTTAGACTAATCCATCCTCCCCTAAGTTTAGGATAGAGTAATGTTATTGGCAGTCATCATGAAAAGAACGATATCTAGCCAGTCATGGTCATTTCTTCTCTCCATGCCATCCCACTCTTTTCGTTTTTCTCTTCTTTTTTTTTGTAAGGGAATTGTTTTGTTAGTTAAATGTTAAACTAAATGTGTACCACATAAGAAATTGCTTAGCCTTTACACCACTTTTTTCGTGTTCCGTTTGAGTGACTAAGATACCAACTTTCCACAGGAAAGTGACGACCCCATGGCTTATATTCACTTTACTGCTGAAGGGGAAGTTACCTTCAAATCAATTTTATTTGTACCCACATCTGCTCCACGTGGTCTATTTGATGAATATGGATCTAAGAAGAGCGATTACATTAAGGTGGGTTTTTAATAGTATAAACTGCATTTAAAATTTGAAAGTATAATTTCCAGAAAGTGACTGGGTTTTTTTTTTTTGTTTGTTTGTTTGTTTTTAATTTCTCTTTAGCTGTACGTGCGCCGGGTATTCATCACAGATGATTTCCATGATATGATGCCCAAGTACCTTAATTTTGTCAAGGGTGTCGTAAGTATCTGAAGATTGAAAGAAGCGGGTATTGGAGTGGGGGTCTGGCAGTGTTATGGCTTTTTTGTTTGGCTTGGCTTTTTTCCACTGTTTTTGTTGCTCACTGATTTTTCTTTTGCCATCTGAAGGTGGACTCCGATGATCTCCCCTTGAATGTTTCCCGTGAGACTCTTCAGCAGCATAAACTGCTTAAGGTGTGTGTCTCCAGAAAGACTGGCCACTTTGCTCTTTGGGGTTCAGAGGGCAGGCTCCATTTGTGGGGGTACCACATTTCGAGTCTAGTGCTTGACTCTTCAGATGGAGAACTTTCTTTCCTTCTGGGATTATCAGATCCTGAGAATCTGATTCTTCCCCCCGCCGCAACATTTACTAAAATGTAAAACATTATTAAATATTGGGAGGGAAAGAATCAGAGAAAGAATTTTTTTTTATTTTCATTTTTTTATTTCAGCATATTATGGGGGCACAAATGTTAAGGTTACGTATATTGCCCTTGTCCTCCCTCCCCCCTGGAGACAGAACTTCAAGCCTGACCATCCCTTAGATGGTGCACATCCACTCATTATGTATGTATATACCCATCCCCTCCTCCCCCCAGAGAAAGAATTATACAGTGAACACCTCTATAGACCCACTGCCTCGTCCACAATTAGCAGTTTGTCATTTAGCCCTTATCACATAGCCACTCATTTTTCTTTTTTTTTTTTTTTGAGACAGAGTCTCACTCTGTTGCCTGGACTAGAGTGCTGTGGCGTCAGCCTAGCTCACAGCAACCTCAAACTCCTGGGCTAAGTGATCCTTCTGTCTCAGCCTCCCAAGTAGCTGGGACTACAGGCATGTGCCACCATGCCCGGATAATTTTTTC